>SNQJ01S0015100.1:94941-114809 GCA_010110895.2 Picea sitchensis | reverse complement strand
GTCTCTTCCCAACAGTCAAAATAATTAATTACAATTACCAAATTCAAAATTCGGAATTGCCATAAATGGCAAAAATTTTCCAAATTCGAATTTACTAAAAACGAAATAAATTTCCAACAATTTTAAATTTCAGAAGTATTTTATTTTTGGGGATGTCATAGGTTGGGTGGAATGACGAACACCAACAGTTAGTTGGTCGGTTTTCAATTAAAACAGATAAGTATTCCATATATTTTGTAAACTTGAATTTAAATGTCTCATTGAATGCTTGTATTTTCTCTATATAGATACATCCTTGATATATAGGGATGATGTTATACTGTTTGGATTTTATATCTTTGTGACTCTGGTGGTCCAACCGACCAAATATTTTTAGGTGGTGTTAACTAGAATGATTAAGCCTTGTAGACCCCTCAAATTTTACCTTCGCGAAAATACTAAGTTTGATCTTTCTGGAAGGAGGGCGCCTCCGTTAAACCTTTGACCTGTGTGACCGAGGGTCATGCCGAAAGGAGCTAAGATCTTATTGGCTTTGAAGCTCCACGATGATATAACCTTAAAACTGTCAAAACTCCCAAATGTTGGAGTCACGAAGTGACATGGGACATAGATATGAGGACAACCGAGAACTACCCCAATCGTTGGATCTATCCAGTGGTCAACCCAACATTGACCACTTATGGAGAGCATAGGAATCATAGCATCAAAATCACCGAACACCAAAGTCGTGAATTAACATGAGTCATAGATCCAAGGATCCTTAAAAACCATTCTTAACCGATCTATTGACTAGTGTAATAGGGTTCTGGTGAATCCCTACTTCGGGAGTAAAATGAATCCTACATGAATCAACTCCTGAATGTTGGAGTTGTGAAGTATTGTGGGTCGTCAACCTTTGGATCCTTTGGGATCCCTCTCATTCATGTGTTCACATGGAAACACATATCACATCACGAGCACGTGGGGGTTCATGTGTCAAGAGACAGAGATGCCATGCGTGGCATCTTTGTGGCAAAGAAAAGAGACATTGATGACCTGAGGCATGTGCCATGTATCTTCCCAACGAGTTTTAGTTTTATAGGTGTCCCTCTAGGAGTGACCTATAACTGAAACCAAGGGACCCTTGAGAAATATTTGTGAGTTTCTAATCTGTGGACTCCATTGAGAACCCCTTCCAACCATCCAATCCAATAGTGGAAGGATTCGCATGTAGCACTTTGGTGAAGTCGTACTCTGGGAGAAAAGGAGTATTAAGTGGGTAGGAGCCCAAACACCGAACTTGTGAAGTGATGTAGACCGTAAATATGGGTGCACTTTGGGATATCCCATGACCATTAGATCTAGACAGTGGTCATATCGACACTAACCCCTTTGGGAGAAAAGAGGAAGGCGCATAACCAAAACCCTGGATGTCGAAGTTACGAAGTAACGATATTTGTAGATTCGTGGACCTACGTGGACACATATTGATCGGGGGATGTAGGGGATGTTAGAGGGTTTTCAGTATAGAGTGGCATGTCATGCCAANGGAAGGCGCATAACCAAAACCCTGGATGTCGAAGTTACGAAGTAACGATATTTGTAGATTCGTGGACCTACGTGGACACATATTGATCGGGGGATGTAGGGGATGTTAGAGGGTTTTCAGTATAGAGTGGCATGTCATGCCAACGCCACCCAGGGTGACGTGGACCCACATCCGACGTTCCACTTGTCACCTTATTTTGTGCTTTCCATAGACCCCATGTGCCCATTATAACATGACACATGCCACCCCCTGATGAGGACATGTGTCATCCTTGGCCTTTGTCGCATGTCATTCCCCTGACGCATGAGTTCTCAATCAAAAATTTGGTGGAGTACCCAAGACTCCAAGATTTTAGGACTTCGGAAATATTGGGAGGCTGGGACGTTGGGGCTAAATCAGTCAAAGGGTCAGACCCACTTGTTCATGTCTCTATGTTTAATGTGTCACCACGTGTAAGTGGGCACCCTTCGGGAGTTTGGGACTTTGAGACTCCAAAGGATTGGGGTGCAGTGTTGTATCTAATCTGAAAGGCCCAAAGGCTAGAGTCATGTGGTGATATTTAGAGCTTCTTCAGGTGTTTGGGATTTCAGGACTCTAGAGGATTGGTGCGCATAATTGAAAAGAGGCATTCAACTCTAAAGTGTCGAACGACGAATGACCCTCTAACATATGTGTTCAATGAAGATCAAGTCCTACCAGTGGATTGTATGGTGGATGGAATTTCACCGTGGATGTAGGAATTTGGGGCCGGTATGAATGAGGTGGACCCACATGGGGACCATGTGACCTTTGATCAATGAGGCTCACAAAACATCAGAAGGGAATAAATTCCAATCCAGAGCTTGGATTGGAGCATGGGAACAATGGTTGGAAAGCTCTTGATGAGAAGAATGTGATGGATACCATGATTAATGCATCACTTGCACATTTAATATCACTCACGAGGTGATGAAATTTTGATGCCACATCCCTTAAAAGGTAATTAAGGGGTTGGGTNCATGGGAACAATGGTTGGAAAGCTCTTGATGAGAAGAATGTGATGGATACCATGATTAATGCATCACTTGCACATTTAATATCACTCACGAGGTGATGAAATTTTGATGCCACATCCCTTAAAAGGTAATTAAGGGGTTGGGTTTGTTACAAATTGGTATCATAGCATGGAAACAATACTTGGCCTCCTTGGGCTCACAAATAAGTCAAGTGATTTTTTCTTTCTTAGACACATTTAAGGGAGGGGAACTACTACCCTACCCTATCTAGCAGAGCATGATTCAGACACAGGACTTGATGGGATGGAGAACAATCATGAGACTAGTTTAGCAAGGATAAAATGAGCCTACTAAGAGTATCACTGTTGTACGGAAATTATCTGCATAAGTTTATTGAGGAGAAGGATGTAGATTGAAATTCAGTTGGGATTTTACCCAACGATATTGAATAATGATAGTTTGTGGTAGAGGAAGCCTATCATTTCTTTTTGGAAATGATATCCAATCCTACAGGAGTGGGATTATGTTGATGGGCACTAATAAAAAGAATTGAATGTGAAGGGATTGAAAGGAACCATAGCAGTAATAATTACTTCTTTAATGAAGGATTAAACCTTGTATATCTGTATGATCCCTCACAATCATAGGATTGATGGAAATGGTAAGTTCAATTTACTTGACCTATAATGAATGAAAATTGTTGTTGGAATAACCCACTAAGAAAGTAGAAAGGATTACCTTGATCGAAAGGTTTGTAGATCAAGACCAATTCAAATCTAGATCGGTTTTTTTGTTACCTTGGGCATGGTTATAATGTCTGAGACTGTATCTATGAGTTGGGAAATGTTTTTATGGAAGTTGAGGAAAAATTGTCTTCTTTCTAGTTGTTATCGTATAGAAAGGGAATCAAAGTTATGAATATGTCTATTAAACTGCCAGATTGATATCATGTGAATGACTGCAAGTTCTCAGACGAGAGGGAAGCTCAATGTTTAGTATCTCTATGGAACTTGTCATGAGAATGGAAGTAATATACTTGGGAGAAGGATATAGAAGTTTGATATATCCATGAGTATGAATTAAATGGAAAAGGTACAAGCAATGACCTTTCCTGATGAATGTTTGGGCTATGTGTGTATATGCTTGAGTGCATGGATTTAATGCATTGTAAGGTTTCTTGATATGAAGACTAATATTAATACCAAATAGATATGAGTGATATTAAATGTGCAAGTGATGCACATGTATGATGTAAGAATATATGTATACTAAAGGAACAATAGGACTTCCTAGATGAGTGAAATGTAAGGCAAGAATTGCACTTGCCAATATTGAATGAATACCATGGAAGCATGGTTGACTCTATTATGAAAAGTCATGAAAGTTTGTTTTGAGTGACAACTTGAGGGGAATGTGTTCCATTCCCTCAAGAAATGCTAGAATAAATAGACACAGATGATTTTAAGGATATAAATTTATTTTAAAATGTAGAAACCTTGACGAATCTTACCAATCTTTCATATTCCAACTATGAAATGTTTGGCGATATTTTTGTAAAAATATTCAAAATTCTAAGGATTTAGTTTGTATAAAATTTTGGCAATTTTTAAGGTAAAATAATTTTATCCTATAGAATTTGGGCAAATCATTTTTAGAATAACGAATATTTTTTTGGGAAAAAACTTGGAGAATTAACCCATGAGAAAAATTTAGCCCCTAAAATCATCCATGTAAATAGATGAAAGATTAAAGGAGAAATGTCACTATGTTGTCATGATAAAATGCAACATGATTATGCCTTTGATGACAACATGAGAACAATTGTGAACAATCATGAGTTAAATGATTTTATTGAAAATATGTATGTGAGCTACAAAATGTACTTATGGTAGATACACATAGTCTTATGATTATGCATGAGGTTAAGTGCATCATATATGTAAGTTAAAAAAACATTGGATATGTGTGGATAAATAATCTGGAGACATAAAAAAGATTCATGTTTCTGTTCCTTATGGAATATTTGGTAACAAAGTGAAGCTAAACCAAGGTTGAGGCTATCATAGATAGTGAAGGTGACATAGAACCACCTCTACCTTGACATAGTCTCTGTGTGACCTCCCGGTCTTAAGGATCATTCAATCGCTTTCCTAAGCCGAAGCGACTCTTTCGATTCCCTGCTGGAATCTCTTTCCAATCGATCCATAGGTCCTTTTCATAAGCTCCCCTATGCGAACAGCACTAAGTGTGAGCTCTGCCTTTTTCGTGCAACCACAACGCTATGACCAAGGCCAAATTATAAAGGTGCTTTTCACAACTCGTGATCTCATGAGTTCGTGAGTCAAAGCTCCCGACTCTTCCTTTCCAATCCTGCGATACATGAAATCACGAAATGGGTATAGCTCCCTTCTGTCAGCGCCCTCTGCGCGTGACCTCCGGCTAGACTAAGCACTAGCTTCCATCGTGACTTCGCGACTTCTCAAGTCGAAGGGTTGAGCCTCCGTGCTCTTCCCGTGTGAACCTCCGAGACTTGAAAGTCAGTGAGGGTTGAACTTCCCTTCGCACTTCTCGTAACTCGCCACTTCGCGAGTTGTAGCATCGAGCTCCCGTGCTCTTATTCCGTGAATCCCCAAGATGCAAAAATTCAACAGAGTGTTGACTTCCTTCTCCAGGCGATGCGTGTCCACCTGTCAATCACACAGACCACACCTTGTGTTTTTTCCACATGTTCCCTCGTGCCTCAGCTCTCGACACTTCGCAACTTCTGCAGTCAAGACGAGGTCCCTTCAACCTCCGAACCTCTGAATGCACGATATGTGATTTGGTTCTCGATCCAACAGTCCTCTCATTCTCTGGATCCAATGGCTATCCTTACTCCTCAAGATTTCGCAACTTTGCGACTTGGAGCACCCAACTCCTGAGCTTTTAGCTTGCGAACCTCCGATTTCATGAAATCTCCAACTCATACTTCTTCGACACTTTTGTCGATCCTTCGATCATTGCCACCTGTCCTCCTCCGATGGACGGTCCCGATCTTCTCGTGACTTCACCACTCGCAAAGTTCAAGGACTTCCTTATCTGAACCCTGATGTCTAAATCCCTAATATGGGTGATCTCGCGACACGTGTCCACTCGCAGATGAACGGTTCAGATCTAATCTCACCTCTTCGGGAATTCTGATGTCGAGTGCCCAGACTTTCATCCTCCAGACTCCCGAACTCCAAAACACCGATATTCCGATACAACCCCTCAGGACTTTTGCTTCTTCTTGTGAGGTTTAAATCTCATGCAACTCTTAACAAATCCAATGGTTGTCGGGTTTTAGCTTAATATCTGATGGTTCAGATCATTTCTCCTGTGCGCTCCTCCTATACTGCCTCCTGGACATGGAAACCTTCAACGATCTGGATCTTTTCGGCCAATCCGACGGTAGCTATTGCTGCTGCTGAGCCTTGGCGCTTTTCTTCTGGACTTGGAAGAATTTTAAATGCTCAAAGGCCTCGACCTTTGTTCTCCTTTACCTGCGAGCTCTGCAACTTCAGTCCTCGCCTGCACGTATAAAACCACTGCTTCTCTCGAGCTTAGCTCCCGAATCCTTGTAGGATTTTGACTTCTGCGCTCCTGTAGAGTCTTCGCACACACAAAGGTGCTATCCCTCTGAGATTCTCTAAGACTCAGACCTCTAAGGAAAATAATTCCTTCTTCCTTCTCCCTCAGATGGAGAAATATGATGCCCTCCTGGCACTCTGTCTGCTCAAGAAACCTATTGCTGATTCTTTCAGGGTGTTCAACAACCCTGCGAATATCCTTTTATGGACTCTTCTTCAATATCTGAACTCAAAGAGTTCCTTCTATGCACTCTAGCACTTACTCAATGCCCTCCTGGCAGAGTATCAAGAATCCTCAGATGATTCTTTCTTCTAATGAACTCACAGTAGAGTTCTTCCTTTGTGAACTCCTTGCACTGGCTCAATGCCCACTTGGCAGAGCTTCACATAAATCCTTAGATCCTCTGTCTTCTTCTGAACTCACAATAGAGTTCCTCTTCTGTGCACTCTTTGCACATGCTCAATGCCCACCTAGAAGATCTTTACAGAACTCCTCAGAGCTTTTGTCTACAACTGTGTTTCTCCACAACCTTGCCTCCTGAGGTGTTCAACAACCTCAAAGATCTTCCTCCGAGTTAATGACTTCAGCTTCTGTGCCCACCTGGCACATCTTTTTCTGACTCCGCAGAGTTCAGAAGTGCATCTATGCACTAGTATCCAGAGACCACAGTACTCTGTCATGCCCTCCTGGCATTAAACCACAAAGAACCTCTCAAGCTTGAAATCAAAACAACTCCCTGCAAATGTCTAGCATACATCTACAACATAAATTGAACACACACAGACATTCATTCAACACAGGAAATATGTAGGAAAAACTGTTGTTTGTATTAAATGGAAAATGTTTGTTTTTACAAGGTGTTCCTGAGCATGGACTATATCAAAATCTCAGCTCCTTCTCTTCTCTTACAACTCTCTCCAAAATGAGATCACAATTTATATTTTACACGAGGGGGAACTTCGAGCTCTTCCCTCCAATCTACCTACCCTATTCAATTACATTGAATGGGCTGTCTAGTCCAGAATCGGATCTAGATCTCATCCATACAAACATTAAAGGCCTACCTACTCTAATGACTACACAAAGGACAGCTTCATGGCTCAACAACCTAAAACATTAAATTACATTCAAATTCAAAATTGAAGACGAGGGTTGCGCCTCTCTTCGGCTTTGAATGTACACGCTGACGTGGATGGCTGGTTGGCTGGATGACATGGAGAGATGCTCCTACATCAGAAGGATATGCAATAATGAAGTTTCATGATGAAGGAGTTCCCTGTGGAGTAATTGTTTGAAGACTATATCAGGAAAGCATAGTCGCAACCATTATTATTGCTGAAAATTGAGCATTGGGATACAACCCTATATATATATATATATATGAATCCTAGATTACATTTTAAAATATCATGCATGAATGGAAGACTAAAAAACAAATGTTGACCATTCTAATAATTGAATTGTAATGTGAAGAATGCACATGTTCATGATTCATTATGAACATTTTTTTTTCTATTAAATTTATGTTGATGTATTTAAAGGGTTAGGGTGAGCCTAACCAAGGATACTCAAGGAAAAAAGAAAGAAGATCCCAACATGGAGTAAATTGCAAAAGAAAAAAGGAAAAACAAGGGGGGTATTACTTTTCTCACTTTAAAAACTCTGAATTGCTTACAGAGTTGTAGGTCTTAAAAGAGCAGTTGTGGGAACAAGTACAACAAGAAAAAGGGAGAATGACTAAATAATCATATTTAAATGAATGGGCTTGGTTAAGCCATGATAAGTAAAGGCAACGAGGCCTTGAAAAATAACTCAGTTGGACTGAAAATCCAGGGTTGTGTAGAAGGAGTTGGATGAGGGAAGAGTTCCTTGACCCCTCCATTGTTGTTTATTTTATTTCTATGGTACAAGATATTTATTTACTAATAAAAGTAATTTTTTTTTACGTCACAGTGATGATGATTGTATGCCTATAGAAACAATTGAGACTTGTTGTGTTTCACCCATGGAAACATTAAATATAATGCAATGAAGTGCATAAATATGTATGTTTGAAGGCTATGATACAAGCATTTTTTTCTACATGAATACTAATATATTTTTGGTGTATGTCATGTGTAGAAAGAAATTGGAGTTGTTGAGAAAGGCAGTTGCCACTGATGGACAACCTGAAGAAGAAGATGACTATAAGAAGGTTGTAGTTAAAAGATTGTTGAAGGGACTATAAAAGTCCCCATAGAGCACCACTGATGGGGTAATATCAAAGAGGGTGCTAGCAGCTAGAGTAGGTATAAAAAAGTTCATACCTATGCGGCATAAGGTATGAAGGAATTTGGTAGGAAACCCCTCTAAAAACATTTCATTATATTAAAGATATGCAAATAAAATTTGAGTGTTTGTTTTATGCCATTAATACCCAAGTATGGTATGATTCAGGAAAAGTACCCGAATAATAGAGAGAGGAAGTCTCTTCTAGCGAAAGATGAATTATAATCCTTTCAAGAAAATGTAGGAGTAAAGAGTACCATGGGTACGATAACCAATCTAGGGAGATTGGGATTAAAGGTTCTCATGGTTATCACATTGCATGGAATGCACTGAGGAACTCCATGCTTGAATGAGAGGGAAGGAAATGGATTTTCGTTGAGGAAGGAGGAACTTCCACTACTCCACTTGAATTGTGTAGTTGATAAAGGAAGAAAACTTTGGGTGGCCATGAGTGTTTGCACCGTGGTTATTACTGAAGGAAAAATAATTTGGTACATTCAAGGGAAACTTTTAGTTTCATATTTATTGATTTGGGATCGTGGTCATCCTGTAGTAGGAAGCATAGTCTTGCTGCAATAATGAACGAGAATGATTAAACCTTATGGTGAAGAGGGTGCATGAGATCCAACACACCCTGAAAAGGTGCCTTCCATGAGTGTGGAAAATTTAAAACCAATGTAAGGGTACATTAGGCATGGATGTGGCCATGGATATTGACACAGTGATTAAATTCATTTGATATTTGAATTGTAATTAGAAAAAAATGGTATGTTGAAAGGATGCATACGTAAATAATGATATTTCATTTTTTGTTGTACCCTTGAATAGGTGAGAATGACTTGGATTGTTAGTATGTGTCGTTTGGAAATATAAAGTGCATGAACACTAACAATTTGTTTGGATAAGGAATGTTGAAAATGCAGGAAGAAAAGGGTCCTAGATATGGAAACACTGTAATCCCATAAGGAAGACCAATTTTCCACAAAACTAAACTTCTATAGGGAGGAAAATACCATACTTGTGAATCTATTTGCTATGAAGAACAAATCTGAAAGTAAATGTGGAATTTGGAAATCTGTGGCTGACAGATTTGGATGAAAATTACGAATTTGAAATTGGTGATAATATCTCATGATTTCTGTATACTTGTGATACAGGTGAAACACAAAATATTTGTCTAGGGAGCGAAGGTGAATACTGTCAAGATGGAAATCATGAAAAAGGCTATTGATTGGGATAGGAGAACCCTGTGGTAAGCCATGATCGCCTTATAATATGTTGCGTTGTGGAAACACAAGCCAGAGGGATGCCTCGGTAGATAAAGTCTGAGGGACTCCTCGAATGTAAGGCTCAATGAAGTCTCTGGAACTCTTCTTGTGTGAGAAAGCCTTGGCAAGGAAATATGGATCACCCGATGGACTGTATAGAGGAGAAGAAGATGCTTGAGCCTGAGCTTGGAGGGTGAGTGACCACAAAGAAGAGAAGACTTTGAAAATTCTCATACACTATTGATTAGGATCATGCACACAATGGGTATGTCTAGGAAAACCAGTCATCCAAGATAACAATACATCCATGTGGATGAAAATCAAATATTATTGAAGGCATGTGATGAAGGTCAAGATTTTGGAAAGGACCTGACTAAGAAACAGGATCAAGATTTCTAAAGCAGTTGAATGACAAAGGCATGACATGTGTTACCAAGAAAGAGCACCTAGGACGATGTTACTTTTAAGGGGGAGGGGATTGTAATACCCTTGTTTCCCCCAGCTTGTAATTAATCATAAATTATGATTACCATGCTATGGCATGTGTACAATGTAAATTTATTTTTGCATATATTTTCAACCACTCACTGTGGGGGTGAAGCCTTGAATTATTGGTCATGATATCACTAGAGGAAAAGAGTGAGGAAACTATGGAGAGGGTTCATTACGACAAAATGACCCAAATTTCTCCTTGTTGAAATAATAAGCTTCATTCCGATCCCAAGGAGAAAATATTTAATAAGAAAAGGATTGGCTGTTTAAAAATCAAGAACCCCAATGAATGGAAGCATGGAGGGTCTCCCTTGATATTCAGAAAAATACTAGTCGAAGTACCATCAAGGGCAGTTTTTCCTGCAGGCCCAAAGTAACTCGAGTTTCCTTCTAACAGGAGGAACAAGACAAGTCCAGAAAATTCCTGAGGAGGGGAAAGGTGTGAAAGAATACATGCAAAGGCAGATAATAAGGGGACACACTGAGGGGAATGAATGATCTAGATATGAAGAATAAAAGAGGAAGAAGACATGGAAGCTTGAGAAGTTGTTCTGGTTACTGGAGATAACCAAAGAAAGGATCTTTGATAATTTGAAGAGAATAAAGCCTGAGCATAAGTTCATGAGATTGATGCCGAGGGAGAATCTGATAAACCTCACATAGGTTGTGTGTGTGAGAGAGAGAGTCTGTGAGGAATTGCAAGACTTGTTTTGAGAGAGGGAGAGAGAGTCTCTAAGAAACTGAAAAAGTTCCCTAGTAATATCATGGATTTGCACGTGGCTGGCCATAGTTCTAAGAATGAATGCCTCTAAGCCTATAGTTGGGTGGAAGGGAGAACACCCACAGTCAGTTGGTTTACTATCAACTAAAATAGATAAGTATTCCATAGCTTTTGTAAACTTAAATTTAAATGTCTAATTGAATGCTTGTATTTTCTCTATATAGATACATCCTTGATATCTCAAGATGTTGGTATATTGTTTTGATGTTAGATCTTTGTGACTCTGGTGGTCTATCCGACCGACTATTTTGAGCTAGGGTTAACTAGAATGCTTAATCCCTTTTGACCTCATGAATTTTACCTTCACGGGAATACTAAGTTCAAACTCTGTGGAAGGAGGGAACCTACTTAATACCTTTCACCTGTGTGATCGAGGATTCAGTCCCACATCCTTAACAAATTCATGGGCAAGGGTTAATCCTGTAGCCCACGAAAATTTTTGTAGGACCCATATGACCAAAGTCTGGTAACCCTGCGCTATTCCTAAAGGGGATAATCTCTTATTTTCTTAGGAGTTCTAAGAGTTTGGAACTATGGGATGCTATAAACTTAAAACCACCAAAACTCTTAAATGACGGAGTCGCGAAGATTTGTGGGTCGTAGATCTAAGGACACCTGGGAACTACCCTAACCATTGGATTTACATTGTAGTCAGCTTGACATTGACCACTTTGAGAGAGAATATACGTCGTAGCATCAAAATACATGAACGTCGGAGTCATGAATTAACATGAGTCATGGATCCAACGATCCTTTGAAACCCTTCTTAACCGATCAGGATCCCTCTCAGTCATATGTTCATTGGAACATGTTTCATTCCCCTGCTGCATGAGTGCTCAACCAAAACTTGGTGTAGTACCCGAGACTCTAGGAGTTTGGGACTTTAGAAATATTGTGAGGCTAGGACTTTGGGGCTAAATAAATCGAAGGGCCAGACCCACTTGTTCCTATTTTTGCATTTGATGCATCACTACATGTAAGTGGGGACCCTTTGGGAGTCTGGGACATCAGGAATCTAAATGATTGGGGTGCAGTGTCATAGATAATATGAAAGGCCACAAGGTCATAGCCACATGGTCATATTTCAGGCTCCTTCGGGAGTACAGGATTTCAGGACTTCTGAGGATTGGTTCGCAGAATGGAAAAGAGGTGTTCATCGTCGAAGTGTTGAATGTTGAACCCCCCTCTAGAATATGTGTTCAATGAAGATCGAGTCCCTATGCTAGATTGGATGGTGGATGGAATTTCACCATGCATTTAGGAATTTGGGGGTGGTACGAATGAGATGGACCCACTTGGGTGCCACACGACCTTTGATTAATGAGGCTTGCAGAACTTCGGAAGGGCATAACTTCCAATCCATAGCTCAGATTGTAGCATGGAGATAGTGGTTGGAAATATCTTGATGAGAATACGGTGATGGAGACCTCAAGGAGAGGATTCAAGATGATGGAGGAAAGATAAAATTTGATGTCCCATACCTAAAAATATAATTGAGGGGTTGGGTGTGTTACAATCAATCATACACACACACACACACACACACACACACATATATATATATATATATATATATATATATGAGTCCTTAATGGAGGTAGTGGTATGATATCATTATCAATCAATAATAAGTGTAATGTATTATCCACATCCATTTATTCTTATTCCTATTCTTAATTATAATATATATAACTACTCCATAAGAATGTAATTAAATAAAATCAAGAGAAACGCTCAATAATCAATCTAGAGAATTAACATCACAAAGGTTGTGATATCCTTTATATAACCAAGGAATTTAATGCTTATATATGAATATATATGTATATAATATTCTTATATACCCATATATATCACTACTGTCAATATATTTCATAAAATCTGAAGGTATTATCAAGTCAACCTATACGTAGACTATGATATGAAAATTATAATCTACAAGTTGAATTCCAAGACTGGTTTTTTTTTAAAGAAAAAGAGATTGATACTAGTGAAGAGAGAGAATAAGTCTTTTCGTTTAATTATGATATCCTTCTATTCAGAGCGCAGGTTACAAGTTACTATGCACACTGAAACGGGATGACCAAGTGCCATCGGTTAGTATATTATTAAGTGAATGCTTATTGAATAAACGTTTGAATAGGTGATGTGTAAGGCTATCTACTCAACGAAATATAAATGACAGTCCTTTATTGAATTTTAACAAGTTACAAAAAACTATTAGAGGATCAACTATAAAACTTAGGATCTTATGTCTGAGATTTTTATTTAAAACAAACCTCTCACTCTTACAATTATGGGTACCCAAGTAATTCACATGATAACCTACAAGTGGCTCGTTGTCTTGGAAGATTAAGGACGTGGAACAAGTTTAACTGCTACTCTATGATTAGTTGTATTTATGAGTAAACCAACTGATGTTATCAGTTACCATGTATGGAGAGATCAATGATCACTTGGAAGCAACATTGAGATTCATTCCAAGGAATGCTTTTACAATGGTGGGATGTTGAGCAATGATACCTATTCAAAAATACCTTCACTCATCCTCTACTTTTTCTTTCCGAATTCACTTCTGTTTGGAATTTGATTTTCAGGCATAATCTTTCCCTGAGGTAATATCAATGCATCGATAACTGACATAAGGACCTAGCCTAAGTTTTACCAAAAGTGTAGGGTGTGCTACGACACTATCGTTTCCAAGTCGTAAGGATTTAAAAGAAGCATTACAATAACTGGTTGAACCATGTACTGGTTTTATCCTAGCTAGTAATAGGTTACTAACTGATGCAGTAGCATCACAAGCAAGCATAAGCGGAGGACAGCTCGATATGCACCATCGCGCATTTTGAAGACGTTTTGGAATTTAACGATGAAACATTAATCTAATAGCTGGAGGACGTAATTGTTCTTAAATGTTGTGGGAATTGTAATGTAGATCTTGAGCATTTGCTCTCATCTGTCTGTTGGAGGCATTTAATGTAATAAATGTAAAGTAGTTGTAGTTTTTATTTCGATAAGATAAGTTAGAGTTGTAGGAGGGAAAACTCAAGAAATCTCCCTCATAGATGTATTGTAGTGTTATTCTCATTGTAAGTAGAGAAGTTATAGAGAAAGAGAGCATAGGAGAGCAGAGAAGAACAAAGATTGTAAAATTTGTTGAGCAGATAGTCGTTTCTATAGAAACCATGTACAAAATCACTTGAATTAATATAAGAATTCTTTGACTCAATATCGTGGTGTTATGGTTATTGTTTTCATCTATTGAATGGTCTATTTACAGTTTGCTTATATGCTCTGATCCTGGGGCAACACCCCCACCTCAGTAGGGTCTGCTTGACCTCCCAGGCTTTGGATCTTCCTATTCCCCCAAGACGAAATGGCTCCTTATTTCCCTCTGTAACCTTCAATTTATATAAAACCACAAGTCCTTCTAGAAGTTATGCCCGTGCGAACAAGAACTAGGCACAAACGTCTACTCCATGTGACCATCGGCGTGACCACTCACTTAATCCAAATGGCTCTTTAAGTTTGCGACTTCACGTTTCACGAGTTTAGGATTCCTTCTTCAAGTCACCCCTACTCCTCTGATTCCTGAAACCCCAAAATGGGATAACGGTCCTTAGCTTCTTATTTATTGTTCTGCCATATGACCTCCAGCCAAATCCTAGGGCTGCATCATGATTTCGTGACTTGTGAGTTCGTGATGCGACTCTTCGCCCTTTTTCTCGAAGTCTGAAATCGTCACTTCCTCACCATGGATCAATAGTCCTAAACCTCCCACAATATGACGGTTCAGATTCTTGTTTCGCGAAGTCGGGACTTCGTAACTCGCGACTTCTGGGTAGTCATTTCCTCTACTCTCTCGACTCCCAAAATGTCGAAACTTTAATCACCAATCAACGATTCTCGTTGATCCATATCTGACAAATGCTATCTCTCTTGAGCTTGCGACTGTTGAAAGACACTCGACCTTATCCTCTCCACTGATCTACTGGATCCAACGATTCACGAAAAATTGGTGTTTATCCCTCTGAGAAATTCAACAGTACCTCAAATACTCTTGGCAAAATAACTTGGCATCCTTCCTCCTGAGCTTGGTTCCTTCAAAGTGACTTTGACCCTCGTTTGTCTTCTGGACTTTCCAAGTCTCTATCCCTCCTGAGCTCGATTCTTACTGTAAACTTAAGGATTATAAGGGATTCTTGCACGCACTCCTTTTGGCCTTCACGATAATCTTTGATTATCTCATATTCCAAATATGCGCACTCCTTGCGACAGAAGTTCTTCAACCTCTCCCTTGGGTTGAGAAAGTCTAAGAATTCAACCTGGCCTATGCACACCTTGCACGAATCTGTGCTACACTTGCACTTTTTTTGGTATAAGAACAACTCTATCTCTCCTGAGATTTTCTGACGTAAAACTCAGAATCTTTTCAACACACTCATTGTAGACCTTCACTGCACTCCTTGTAGGAATTCTCAGGATGAGAAGAAATTTTAACTTATACTATCCCTCTCATAGACTTCATACATTCAACATGAAATCATACACATAAAAACATTAAAACAAATGCATAAAAAAGCATATAAACAAACTGTAAACATACCATTCAATAGATCCAAACAATAACCACAACACCACAAGCTTGAATCAAAGCATTATTATATTAATTCAAGCAGTTTTATACATGGTTTCTATAGCAACGACTATCTTCTCAACAACTTCTACAATCTATGTTCTTCTCTGCTCTCCTATTCTCTCTTGCTCTACAGCTTCTCTACTTACAATTAGAATAATACTACAATACATCTACAAGGGAGCTTTCTTGAGTTTTCCCTCCTACAAGTCTAAGCTATCTTATCGAAATAAAGACTACAACTACTTTACATTTATTACATTAAATTCCTACAATCGACAGATGGGAGCAACCGCTCAAGATCTACGTTACAATTCCCAAAATATTTAAGAACAATTACATCCTCTAGCTATTACATTAATGTTTCATCTTTAAATTTCAAATCGTCTTCAAAATGCACGTTGGTGCATATCTAGTTGTCCTCCTCTTGAGCTTGCTTGTGATGCTCCTGCATCATACTCCTCTCGCTGAAAAATTCATTGACTCCTATCCATGAGCTCCTGCACCATCTATCCATGTTTCTGGATATCTTCTTTTCTTTCCCAACTGACATATTCAATTGGGTCTCCCTTCCACTTTATGAACTATTCAAAATGTGTCTTCCTCCAGGTCTTCTTGCAAAATTTATGATCAATTATCTTCTCCATTTGCAGATTTTCAACTACATTCATCTTTTTGACCCACTAAAATTCATGTTGATTCTCTTCTCCTCTCTCTTCATCTCCTCTATAAGGTTAAAAATATGCTATGTTGAATATGGGTGATATTCCCACATCATCTAACAATTTGATGTCATAAGAATTTGTCTCAAATTTCCTAAAAATTTTACATGGCCCTATCTTTTTCTTCTTCATCTTATTATATGTTCCCCTTGGGAACCTTTCTTTTCTTATATGTGCCAACACTAAATATTCCACTTCAAATTGAAGCTCTCTCCTGTGCTGATCTACACTGCACTTGTATTCCTAGTTGGAACTCTGCAACCCCTCTTTAATCTTATTGTGGATCTCCTACATCTCTACTGGAAAATCTTCTGCTCCAACACTCCTGAATTCATTCTTCTCTAAGTCTCTCAACTCAGATACTCCTCTTGGATGCATTCCATACATTATCTAAAACAGGCTCTGTCCCTTGCTCTGGTTAGTTGAGTCATTATATGAAAATTCTGCTTGCAGCAGAATCTGGTCCCACTCACTATGATGTTCAACTACTAAACTCCTCAATAAGTCTCTGAAACATTGATTTACTACCTCAGTTTGTCCATCCGTCCGAGGGTGATATGTTGAGCTAAAAGATAGATTTTTCCTCATATTTTTCCATAGTGTCCTCCATAAATGACCAACAAATTTGGTATCTCTGTTCGAAACAATACTCTTGGGTAAACCATGAAGTCAAACAACTTCTCTGAAAAACAGATTTGCAATATGTGTTGCATCACTGGTTTTCTGACATGGAATGAAATGTGCCATTTTTGAGAACCTATCAACTACCACGAGTATGGAATCACAACCTCTTTGTGTCATTGGCAGTCACAACAAAAAATCCATGCTTACCAAAAATTCATGCTTATCGCGTCCCATAGACTCTTTGGTATTGGAAATGGTTGATACAAACCTATATTTTGTCTTTTCCCCTTTGTGTGCTGGAAAATTCTACATTTGTTGACAAACTTCTTGACATCCTGTTGGGCCCCAATAACTCCCCCTAAATTTTTACAAAATTTAAAGGGCCCCAATTAGAATCTTTAGAATTATAATGAGCTACAGAATCAACCTTTTCAAATAGTTCCATACCTTGGTTTGCGTTGAGATAAATTCAAGACATTCACTATAGTATGAGACATTCATTACAAGAATATATGTCAAAATTTATAAACAAGCATAGAAATATCAATTTAAACAAAAACATTATTTTTTATCAACCCTTTACTTTCGTTTAAATTATGATTATGTGTTCATTCTTTTTCTTATTAGCAAGTTTGACTATTTTGAATAATGGGTTCAATACTTCATCAAATAATATCTTGGTTGGTTTGATTTAATATTCTTTWCTTTTGTTTGGTTTGAATTTCATGAAATTTAAATGCCATTTCATTTTTCTTTCTATAGAGTTTTAGTGTTGATGGACGAGCTTCATAATTTGGGAGTTTTTTACCACACMTTTTCTATGACATTTGTTCACATTTGATCAAATTGGAATGAGGGAGAGATGAACATAAAAATTTTAATTTAAACGAAAACTTTATTTTTTATCAACTTTTACTTGTGTTTAAAGTATGATTATKYTTTCGCCTTTTTCTCATTAACAATCATTTTCAAAAAATCATCTGGTAGGTTTAATTAATTAAATTATTTTGTTAGTTTGCATCTCATTTCAAAATAAAAATAAAATAATAATAAAAAAAGAATTATCCATCATTTGTTTGATTTTGTGAAAACCAAAAATTAATATTTTTCTCCTCTCCATCAGCTTGAAGCTTCTAGAAGTTTAAGATAATATTTGAAAGGAAAATATAAACAATGTTTGTTTAGAATTTATAGTTAGTTTAAATTCATTTTTTATTTTATTGTTTTAGATTTTGTTTTATTCACAATTTTTAGGTTATTAATTTATGTTTCTTTTTGTTTCACATGTTTCTCTTATTAATTATTTGGTATGGATATGATCATGGCTTGATTTTATTATCTAAATACATTCAAGATGATTGATCCAAAAATAATATTGGATTGTTGCAAATAAATTTATGAGCAACAACAGATAAAATTTGGAAATGCGTCAAGAACAGAGAAATGATTTTACAGGACTTATTACAGCCAAACCATGAGGAATCTAAAGAAATGGTTGAAAACCCATTTCTAAAGTGGACCCATTTAGCTTATATGCGGAGATTTTCACCAAAACATGCACGATTTTAGAGATATTGGTCTCTCTTGACTTGGAAAATTTCAGGTGGCGGAAATTATTAGTGATTCCTAGACTGTTCATTCATTGTATAAATATATGAGAAAGTTCATAGCCATTGATCCAAGAAATTGAGAGGAGGATTTTTATCCTTTATCTTTTATATATTATTTCTTTTGTAAACTTTTTTCTTTTCAAATGGAGTAACGGATGGTTGGAATCTTTGAGAGAATGGGCAAGTATTTTCAAAGAAGAATATGGAATTCCGGGTTGCTTAATGGCAATTGTCCTATGAGTAAAATGGTTTTATTTTCATTATAATATCTTCATATTCTTTGAATAATTGATTATGCATTGATTTAAATTAGTTTTAATCTGTTTTATCAATACATGATTAATTGTTATCATTTATATATTAATTTTTTCAATCTTTAAGAGTCTATTATCCCAAAAGTTCTTCGTGGACCATATGATGAACATATTTTGTTAATAATATATGAGAAAGTAGTTTACTCTTTGGATTTCATCATGTGTAGACTTTGCAGTGTTTTTTCATTGTCTTCTCATGTAATTTCTTGATGTGAAATGTTATCTATGTCGAATTAGATTTAGTCTGTTCTGCTCATAATATTTTATATCATGTTTTTTTTTATGTTGTTCATTATCTTTTGGTTTATTTTATATCTGTGATTGATCATCTATTCAAGTATTTTGAGTTTACATTTGATGTTAGATAGTTGGTAACACCATTTCTGAGAATTGGAATTTCTTTCATTTTCAGTTATTGGATGTTTCAAGGTCACAAGATATATAATTATTTGTCTTTCTCAAATTATAAACTCGCTCTAGAATATAAAACGCTTACTTGAATTTCTTCAGGAAGTATTATGTTTGTTTTTGTCATAGGTTTACACTTGACACGTGTTAAGAGGAGCTCATACAAATACAGAGAGATGAATTTAGCTTAGTATTGTTGATGAGTGAGAGGTTTGTAGGTCCATTGCTTTCTTTTATTAAGATTTGTTTATATATGAATGAGATGATAATTGCATTAATTAGCTATGACTCTTTCTGTGTCATTGTTTCAATTGTATTTTCTTAGTATTTATTAGTTTAAAATCTTTAAACATTAAAAAAACAAAAAGATTTATGTTCTTACTTTATCTTATTTTGAAACATGATTATGAACATTCATTTTCACAAGATTTCAAGTAAACCTTGTAAATTGTATATAGATTGTTTATAATCATTTGTATATTCATGTTTCTTTTTAAGAAACATTAGTAAGTAATATATCATTTTTTATAATCATAGCTTGTCATTTATGCCCGCCAACAAATGGTGTTAGAAGGAGGGTGAAGGTAAATTTAATGATTAAATGTTTTAC
>SNQJ01S0015100.1:67716-85477 GCA_010110895.2 Picea sitchensis | reverse complement strand
AAGGGGAAAAACGGGTATTCTTAAACAATTAGGAAACTAGGAAAGGAGGGAAACATAAAAAGAAAAGGGAAACACAAGGAAAAAAGAAGAAAGTCAAACTTAGTAAGGTATCTACCATTAAGAACTTTCTAATTTAAAACTGAGCTAGCAAATTAATCATGGGGAAGGTCATTAAAAATTGTAAGAGAATTTGGGGACACCTAGGAGCGATTCTAGGAGTGACTCTAGTTGGGTGAGGGAAGTAAGGGAAAATAATTAATTAAAGAAATTAATTTATGGAGGAATGAAGGGGATGAGTGACACTTGTACAGGGAGGAATTTTTAGAAATTAATTTTTAAAACTTTAATTAAATGAGATTTTAGGAAAGTAAGGGACTTCGAGACTCTATAATAATAATAATAATCTATTTTTTAAGGTCACGACCAAGCCACACCAAATTGGTGTATGAGACCCCCTTGTTTGTGGGTAATGAAGGGAGGAGAAGGATGAAGGATCTCTTCTATTTGTGTAACATTACGCTCCATAAATTTATACTTGATTGACTTAGCTTGTGGGAGTTGGGACACCCAGCTCGGGGAGGAGTGGTAGCTCATCCTTGCGAGGTGAACTGGGAGCTAGATGATTCTCTGGTTAGCGTGTGTGGCCCCTTTGCGGCTCGGGGGGCTAAGGGGGAAGAAGAGTACCCCTAGCATTGACTGGGAGGTACAGGTGAAGTCTCGTCGGTTGGCAAGCAGGAGTTGCATGGAGCGCACGAGACGTCAATTCAAAGCGGGCGATCAGGCAACAATATGCCTTCTTAATTTTTTTATGGTAGATTATTGTAGGATTTATGCTTTGAATCTACATGTTTATTTTGGAAAGTAAACTAATTGTCTAGATAGATGATTAAAAATTTTCATAGCCTTGCTCGATGTTTGATTGACTCCCATGGCCTTTGTTTTCCCACATGTCTTGATCGCCCTGTGGTGTTTGATTGTGAAAATTGTGGTTGTTTTTCCTTTCATCCCTAGATCATCAGTCCTCACCTAAGCAGTCGTCCAGGAGCCTGATCTACGGTCGTCACTTCACCGTTAATAGACCTATGGATCTCAACGCCCTACTTTTTTGTGCGTGGATGATGGGTGAAGGATGTTCCCTTCAATCGTCCACCTCTGATGTTTGTCCTTGGCTGATGGTTCACCTTGTGCCCTGATGCATTTATTTAACCCTGCAAATGTGATTGTTTGTGAATTTTTTACTTAGCTCGACATGCTTCTATCTCGTCGTTATCTCATTTTTTTTTACTCTTTTTTTATATTTTAATGGATCTATTTGACCCTGCGTTTTTTTTCTTGGAAAATTTATAACTCTGTGTTTTGAATTGAAGGATAAATTTAACCCTGCATTTTTATTCTTGGATAAAACTACTTCTGCATTGTGTTTTGAGGTTGATTTAGCTCTGCGAGGGAATTTACCCATCTTAAATATAAACAATTGCATTGAAACCTCATTCCTTGCATCAACTAGCAGCTACACTCTACCTTCCAAGAGTGTTAGAATTTCTTTCACCATATTTGCATCTGTGAGATAGATGTGCTTCTCTTGGACTTCTGCGACCAACCATTTCCATTTCTTTCATGGGTTCCTGGACTGCAAAAGTTTTGTTTTAGATTAAGAACAATCCTCAACCTATGAATATATCCTAAGAATCTTGTTTCAACAGAAGGGGTAAAATATAAAGTTGATGACAAACTTCTCCAGGTGCCTTTTCCTTCTTTGTTCACCTTTGGCGTGTATTGACATTCTGGACAATCGATCTTTGTACTGCAGCACGTTTGAATTTATCGTGAGTGAGATATGGTACAAATCTATCGACTCCACAGCCTATGTTTTTCTTGTTTTGAATGCATTCCATTGCAAGTTAATCAGATGAGACCTTTATGTAATAACACTCCTCTACGTTGGTGGTTAGGTAATTGTTGATTAAATTTTCCTCGATGAATGGGGATTTTATGGATGTGTTCACTTAAACGTTTGGGATAGCGTTTAGTCCTAGACTGCCTTGATTTTATGTAGCACTGTATTGGGTCAGTATTCCCAAACAACCCCCTTTTTACCACCAGTAAATTCGTGACATCGAGATTGTTACAGTGCTATGTTTGGGAATAAATCTTCAATTTTATTTAGTTTTACTGTGGATATTTAATTGTCATGGAGTAAGATCAACTTCTGGCTGAGCCTGGTCGCGAGCCCCCTTTTTAAGACCCCGATATCCTACCTGGAGGGCAAGTGTAATCCATCATTTAATTTTATGAGTGATAGCATATCGCCCAGCACAATCGGACCATGTGTATCACCCTTGAATGAGTTTGACTGACAGTTAGTTTGTGCCTTGTGAGCACAACGAGAATTTCTCCTTGATTTTCTTCTTCTCAATGCACCAAAACCCTTGCAATTTTTTCCGCGAATTTGCTTGCGTTTTTCCTTTGGATACCTGGTGATTTTTCTAGATGATAAGACCACGATTTTTATGCCTCGAAGGTTATGACTGTTACATCTTAGACTGGCATTTATATTTTGACTGTTATGACTTTATCACCGACTGCGGGTTAACGTCCTTAGCTATTAAGAACTTTTAATGATAACCAACCCTTTTCTTTACTTAGACTAGAATAAAATTAATTGATTAGAAAAACATCCTTAGATAGCATTCAATTGTTTAGAAAACCTTTAACTAATTAGAACAGTCTGGTCCTCTCACTGCAACCTTGTTTAAATTGATTTATCAGTTATAATGGAACTATGGTATAGTATTTGTATTGCCATAATTAAGCAGGCTAAATTAAGCTAGTACTGTATTTTTCGATGTTATATATTAATTAAATGTCATATTTCCAAGGCAATACTGTCATAGTTGTAGTGATTAAATGTTCTACATATCTTTCAATCAATCACTGTGTTACTATATCAAGTTTTAAAATCCTAGCATCTGATTTGTCATTTCAGGTAGCGATCATTTAGTGGAATGGTCGTTTATAGTGATTAAATGATATATATGTTTAATCGGAAGATTGTATTATTCCTTTTGGTTGAATGCCTAGCCTCTAATCATTTAGTAGTATGACTAGTTATGTTGATTAAATTCTATACAGTAATATTTGTTAATGTCTTGCGTGTCTTTCCAGCTACGATTTCACCAAAGATTAATTTGATGGTACGTTGATGACCCAACTATGTTTAGGCTGCTCACTTGACACACTCTTTAATATTAAATTAGAATGTAATCATGGATCGGTTAGCCTGGGTGATTGGTGGGGTTGGGGACGATGTCGTGTGGGTGGGAGTCACCCCTGTCTTTATTCTTTTGTGTCTCATCAACCTTTCATGTGGGGTACGAGTAGTCTCCCAGTCGGTATTCGGTTCCTAGCGCATCAGATGTTTCTTGAGTCTTTGTCCCTTTTTGTTTTGTGCCAGGGTGGTTGATGTGCCTCTCATCTAGGGATAGCATGGTCCCTGATGAGGAGATGATGGCCCACCTTATGTCTTAGCAGTGAATGATATCTTGGTCAGAGTCGGTGCCTACCTTGTGATCACGGCTAAGGGTCATATGTTAACTTGGGCGCATGCACTCGTTTGTGCACCTTGAGGATCTAGTCTTTTTTCGTCAACGTCATTATGTCAGGAAGGGTAAGTTTCCCTTAGCTTGTAGGCATGTCTTGTTGTGTTGGCTGGTTAGTCGTTACTCATGGTTATCCTGTGCCTATTTTGCTAGTTCCCCTTGTGTTTGTGCATGGTGTCACAACTGCCTATTGTCTGGGTTGCATGCTTATGTTCGTTGTATGTGGTGTGGTCAAACTTTTGTTGTCGTTTCCTTCTTTCCCATTAATTCTTAAAACAAAAAAAAATATTTTTCTTCACTTATGGCCTTCATGTGGGGTTTCTAAATATGGTATCAGTGGGGGGGTTCAAACCCGTGACCTGGGATCACTACAACTTTCGTTGATAGATTTGATCATAATGTTGCTAATTGATTTGACTTGTATTGGTGCAGGCAATCATGGTTAGAGGATGTCGCGGAGGTAGGCGACGGGGTTCTATGGGAGGAGGCATGATGCCTCCAGAAGCATCCACGCTTAACGGGTCTAACCCCCAGGGAGACGAATAAGTTATCGGGTAGGAGAATATAGCAGTAGGTGATGTGGCTGGGTTGATGAGATCTTTTTAGTGCATGTCTAAGGCACTAATCAGCCGTTTGGAAAGAGATGAGGCCAGAGCACCAGTACCCCTTGAGGGTCCACCGTGCGCTTTGGTCAGTACTGGTATCATTCATCGTGAACTCGAGAATGTTAAATTTCCCTAGTTCTTTAGTGCCCCGGACGTCGTAGCTGTCGAGGAATGGTTGGAGAATATAGAGACGTGCTTTTCACTTTGTGATTATACCTCCAACATGAAGGTCTGCATGGCAGCCTTCCAATAGAAAGGAAGCACTCTTCTATGGTGGAAGACGCTCCTACCGTAGATGAACATGGTCATCGAAGACGTGTCATGGGAACTGTTAAGGGAACAGTTACGAGAGAGATACATATCAGAGGAATTCATTGAGTGTTAGCTCAATGAGTTCAATGCCTGATGAGAGGGCAGTCGTATGGTGCCCAAGTATGAGGCCCATTTTATGGAGCTTCTCTGGTATGCTATGCATCTTAACACTGAGAAACTTAAGGTCAACAGGTTCATGTTCGACTTTAATGACAACCTACTTACTAAGGTTAGAATTTTGATGCCTCAAACCTTGCATGATGTTGTCGAGAAGGCCCTCATAGCAGAGGAATATCTTATCAGTGGGGGTCAGACTAGGACTCTAGCGAGACCAACAGGACAGGTATCTTCTGGTGTGCAGCAGCATCAGACACCTTCCATACATATTCTAGGATATTATGGCTTCCATATGGGATCGACCTTCACTACTTCCCGACGACCGACACCTCAATAGCGAACACCTTATCGGGGACCACAGCATCAGCAACAACGTCGACCACAGCAACAATAGTTTAGTCATGTTCAATAGAATGGACCAGGATTCTAGGTCGGTGGGTCGTCATCTTCTACTTTAGGTACCAGGACTACTGGGCCAAAGAAGGGGTGTTGGACATGTGGGTAGCCACACTACCAACGCGACTGCCCTATGGAGAAGACTAGAGCATCTGGATTAGCTAGACCCACTACCATCGAAGATTTGGGCAAGACCTATCAGATTCATGCAGTGGTGAATAACCACCAGGAAGAGCATCAATCGACTGTGCTCGAGACGATAGGTACCGTCGCTGACCAGAACCTTAGTATTTTGATAGATTTTGGTGCTATAGAGAGTTTCATTTCTGGTGCAGCACTAAAAAGGATTAAGGTAAAGGCAGTTGAACTGGATGAGTTTAGCTTCGTAGAGATGGCCTTGGGAGCCAAACAAAATATTGGAGGAAAGGTTACAGCCTATATCCTTAACCTGGGAGAGTTTGTCACCAGGGCCAACTTGTACGTCACAATCTTAGGATCTTATGATGTCGTGATCGGTATGGACTGGTTGGAATCGCATGAGGTGATACTCAATTGCATGTTGAAACGGTTCATCTTGGTTGATGATGAGGGAAAGAGACATGTGATTGTAGGCCAAAAATAGGGAGTTTCCGTGAGATTCATCTCTTCCTTGTAGCTTTGAAAGATCATGCGCAGGGGGTGTAAGCTTTATGCGATCCTTGCGTTAAACAAAAAGGGAGTAGCGAAAGGTATAGAACACCTTCCGGTGGTGAGAGAGTTTGTAGACGTATTTCCTGAGGATTTACCTGGGTTTCTGCTAGAGAGGGAATTGGAGTTTACCATAGACCTAAAACCGGGGACTGAACCAACAACAAGAATGCCTTATAGGATGTCGACCCCGAAGTTACAGGATTTGAGAATGCAATTGAAGGAATTGTTGGACCTGGGACTGATACGTCCAAGTTTGTCACTCTGGGGTGTGCCTGTTATTTTCATAAAAAATAAGGATAGGTCGTGGAGGCTCTACATTGACTACCATCAATTGAACAAGGCCATGATCAAGAATCAATATCCATTGCCGAATATTGATGATCTGTTCAATCAGATGAAGGGTTCCACAGTGTTCTCAAAGATCGATTTGCGATTAGGGTATCACCAATTATGGATCAAGGAGGATGATGTCCCTAAGACCGCCTTTAAGACAAGGTTTAGACATTATGAGTTTACAGTTTTACCATTTGGATTGACAAACGCCCCAGGGGTATTCATGAGTTTGATGAACGGGGTGTTCCGTGAGTACTTGGACGAGTTCATCCAAGTATTCATTGAAGATATTTTGATTTACTCTCGGACGATGGAGGAGCATGATGAGCAGTTGTGCTTGGTACTACAGTGTCTGTGAGAGCACAAATTGTATGGGAAGTTGTCCAAATGCTCATTTTATCAATTGAAGATCCACTACTTAGGGCACGTCATCTCCGGTGAAGGTATCACTGTGGATCTAGCAAAGGTCGAGGCTATTCTAGAATGGCCTACATTGGTGAACATCCCAAAAGTACGAAGCTTCACGGGTCTAGTAGGATACTATCGACGGTTCCTTGAGGGATTTTCAAAGATAGCAAATCCAATCATGGAATTGCAGAAGAAGAGAAAGAAATTTGTTTGGACAGAGAAATGCACAGAAGCTTTTAGGAGGCTCAAGGGGCTGTTGAAAATGAAACCGATACTAAAATTCCTTGACATGGATGCAGACTTCTTGGTATGCACTAACACATCCACGGAAGTCTTAGGTGGAGTCTTGATGCAAGACGGATGAGTGATCACTTACAACTCCAGGAAACTAAGAAGGCATGAGGAGAACTACGCGACGCACGATTTGGAGTTGTTAGCCATCATTTATGCCTTGAAGGTTTAGAGACACTACCTTGTTGGATGAAAAATTGAGCTAAATACTGACCACTGTGGACTAAAACACATCTTTACACAAAGCAACATAAACACACGACAACGACATTGGTCGAAATTACTTAGCGAGTATGAGTTCCAGATTACTTACATAAAAGGAACAGTGAATTGAGTGATAGATGCATTGAGTCAGAGACTAGTCATATTTTTGGTGCTGCCTCTTTAGATGAATCTACATGAAAATATTCTAACTTTACAACGTGACGATGACTGGTACAAAGAGGTCGAAGATTTTATCAGACAAAACAAAATGATGATACCAATATTTGGAGGATTTACGTTTGACGACGATGGATTATTTAGGTTTAAAAATCAGATTTATGTACCGTCAAATGATGAGTTGAGGATGTTTATCCTAAGCTAGGCTCATAGAGCCATCTACATGGCTCACTCGGGGGTCAAAAAGATGAGGGTGGACCTTAAACCCTTATTATTCTGAAAGGGAATGAGGGGAGACATAGTCAACTATGTGGCTAGATGTCTAGAATGTCAATAGGTAAAGGTTGAACATAGACACCCAACAGGATTACTATAGCCACACGCTATTATGGAATCGAAATGGGAGGTTATTTCAATGTATTTTATTGTTGGATTTCCATTGACGACAAGGATACATGACTCGATTTTCGTAGTAGTAGAAACTTTGATGAAGAGCACTCACTTTATCCCTATGCATACGACATATTAGGCACCTGACATAGCTAGAGTTTTTATTAGTGATATTGTGAGGCTGCATGGCATGCCTAAGAGAATTATATCCGATCAAGAATCGGTGTTTATCAGACGATTTTGGACGATTTTCCAAGAGGCCTTGGGAACCCAACTTAACTTCAGTACTGCATATCACCCGGAGATTAACGGGTAGACCGAAAGAATGAACCAGACCTTGGAGTACATGTTGTGCATGTACGTGATTGACCAAAAAAAGCATTGGGAAGAATTCTCATCACTGGTGGAATTCGCTTATAACAACAGTTACCAAAGAACCATTAAGATGGCACCTTTCAAGTTTCTCTATGGGTTATTGTGTCAGACACCTTTGAGTTGGGATTGGCTTGATGATAGGGTCTTGGTGGGACTAGAAGCGATCCAAGAAATGGAAGAGAAAATGCAAACAATAAGAAAAAGGATTAAAGAAGCGTAGGATCGATAGAAGAGTTATGTCGATGCCCACTATGTCGACCGTAGTTATGAGGTTTGTGATCGAGTCTTCTTGCGGGTTAAAATGCATAAGAGTTCGATCAAGTTTGGAAAGGGAGCTAAACTCTCTCCTAGATTTATGGTACCTTTAGAGATTGTGGAGAGAAAGGGGCTCGTGGCCTATCGACTAGCCTTGCCTGATTCGTTGAGGCATATGCATGATGTTTTTCATGTATCTGTTTTGAGACATTATATTAGTCATCCTACATATGTTATTGACATGAGTTCCTTGCAGGTATCATATGAGGGGGCTCTCATGGTTGAGTGGATCCACATCTTAGATCATCGAATTTGACAGCTACAGTGTCGAACGGTAGAGAAGGTCAAGGTCCAGTGGGACATTTATAGTTTGCACTCGGCGACCTGGGAGGATGCATATGATATGTGCCAATAGTTTCCATTTTTGTTTGATAGATAGACTTATGATACTGTGATACACTTTATTTCAGCATCTTTACTGTGAAACTTTGGGATGAAGTTTAGACCAAGAGGGGGTGTATGTAACATCCCGCTCTTGTGCACTGAGCAAACTTATTTTTTGAGGACACTTGCTCCCAAGTGATCTGGATTATTATGCTATTAAAACATTGATTTTGACTATGAGGCGTTATGGGTTGTTGACATGTTTTTTTACTGCATTGACATAGATAGGTACTATTGATTCAATTTTACTGAGTTTATAGTATTTTGGACCTCAAGGATGCAGAGGGATCGATGGAACCCCTTGGTCTATGGATCGAGTCGAGGAGTGAACTAATTCGGTTTGATTGTTTTATATGTGATATTAGTGAATTTGATTAGATGATATGACATGGATATATTTCTGACATGATTCATTGATGATGCAGGCTGACAATAGCTTGTCGACCAGACTCACATGTGGAGTAGAGGGGTCATGCATGACTACCAGAGATGTTGAGGGAGACGTGTGGAAAACAGACTTGCCACAACCTATTATCACTCATGTTGTGGCTCGAAATCTAGGTTAACTTTTACCTAGTTCAAGAGGACCGAGGATGCCGTGAGGGAAAACTACAATAGTCTCTCATGATGATTCTAAGGGGCGCGCAATAAGGCGGGGGCCTTATTCCTTAGAGGCCCTTAGTCTCCCACAAGTTCACCTGGCAGAGTATTGACTCCAGGGGTTTTTGATGTCTACCAAGTTATTCAAGAGACGAGTGGCACCATTGGAGCACGTGGTGCGTCCTGAAGGGCACGTCGCGCAAGAAAAATGGAAAGAGGCGAGTGGCACCCTTGGAGCACGTAGTGTGTCCTGAAGGGCACGTCGCGCAAGGGAACAAATGAGGCGAGTGGCACCCTTGGAGCACCTAGTGCGTCCTGAAGGGAATGTCACATTGTTAATGATAAATGAATGAACATAGATGGCCTTAGGACGAATAACGTGATAACAAATTTTAAAACAATTCCCTAATAAAATGTCGCCCAACAAGAAAATTTAAGGTCTAGGTCTAAATTATGCTAGTGGTAAAATTTTATCCTTTTAATATATATATATATATATATAAACAAAATAGATAATAAATATAATCTTTGTTAAAACTTGTAATAAGAAGGGAGTGCGCAATTTAATCGATTCATAAAAATTTGTTGGAATAAAATTTAAAAAGGGAATTAATTGTTTTATTATTTTATGATAATTTAAAATTTATTAATTAAAAGGCGAAAAGGGAAAGGTTAATTTATACACCTTCCATTTTGAGTTCTAAATGAAAAGGGGCAAAAGGGGAATTCTTAAATAATTTGGAAACTAGGAAATGAGGGAAACATAAAAAGAAAAGGGAAACACAAGGGAAGAAGAAAAAAGTCAAACTTAGTATGGTATCTACCATTAAGAAATTTCTAATTTAAAACTGAACTAGCAAATTAATAATGGGGAAAGTCATTAAAAACTATAAGAGAATTTGGGGACACCTAGGAGCGGTTCTAGGAGTGACTCTAGGTGGGTGAGGGCAATAAGGGAAATTAATTAATTAAATAAATTAATTTATGGAGGAATGAAGGGGATGGGTGACACTTGTACGGGGAGGAATTTTTAGGAATTAATTTTTAAAACTTTAATTAAATGAGATTTTGGGAAAGTAAGGGACTTCTAGAATATATATAATGAAGGGAGGAGAAGGATGAAGAACCTCTTCTATTTGCGTAATATTACGTTGTAGATATATATACTTGACTGACTTAGCTTGTGGGAGTTGGGATACCCATCTCGGGGAGGAGTTGTAGCTCGACCTTGCGAGGCGAGCTAGGAGATAGATGATTCTCTGGTTAGCATGTGCGGCCCCTTTGCATCTTGGGGGGATAAGGGGGAAGAAGAGTAACCCTAGCATTGGCTGGGAGGTACTGGTGAAGTCTCATCGGTTGGAAAGTGGGAGTTGCATGGAGCACGCGGGACATCAACTTAGATTGGGAGATCAGGAAACGATACACCTTCTTCATTTTTGTATGGTATATTGTTGTAGGATTTATGCTTTGGATCTGCATGTTTATTTTGGTAAGTAAACTAATTGTCTAGATGGATGAATGAAATTTTTCATAGCCTATCTCGATGATTGATTGACTCCCATGGCCTTCATTTTCTCGCATGTCTTGACCACCCTATGGTGTTTGAATGTGACCATTGTGGTTGTTTTGCTTTTCATCCCTAGCTCATCAGTCCTCACCTGAGCAGTTGGCTAGGATACTGATCTACGGTCATCGCTTCGGCATTAATAGAACTATGGATCTCAACGCCCTACTTTTTTGTGTGTGGATGATGGGCGAAGGATGTTCCTGTTGGTCGTCCACCTCTGATGTTTGTCCTTGGCTGATGGTTCACCTTGCACCCTAATCTATTTATTTAACCCTGCAAATATGATTGTTGGCGAATTTTTTCCTTAACTTGACATGCTTCTATCTCATCATTATCTCATTTTTTTTTACTTCATTTTTATATTTTAATGGATGTATTTGACCCTACATTTTTTTTCTTGAACAATTTATAACTCTGTGTTTTATATTGAAGGATAAATTTAACCCTGCGTTTTTATTGTTGGATAAAAATAATTCTGCGTCATGTTTTGAGGTCGATTTATCTCTGTGAAGGAATTTACCCATATTAAATATAAACAGTTGCATTGAAACCTCATTCCTTACGTCAACTAGAAGCTAGACTCTACCTTCCAAGAGTGTTAGAATTCCTTTCACTATATTTGCATCCATGAGATGGATGTGCTCCTATTGGACTTCTGGGACCTACCGTTTCCATTTCTTTCATGGATTCCTGGACTGCAAATTTTTTGTTTTAGATTAAGAACAATCCTCAGCCTATGACTATATCCTAAGAATCTCATGTTAACAGAAGGGGTAAAATCTAAAGTTGATGACACAATTCTCAAGGTGCCTTTGCCTTCTCTGTTCACCTTTGGCATGGATTGATGTTCTGGACAATCAATCTTTGTATTGCAACATGTTTGAATTTATTGTGAGTGAGATATGGTACAAATCTATCGACTCCACAACCCGTGTTTTTCCTGTGTTGAATGTGTTCCATTGCAAGTTAATCAGATGAGCCCTTTATGTAATAACACTCCTTTGCATTGGTGGTTAGGTAATTGTTGATTAACTTTTCCTCTGCGAATGGGGATTGTATGGATGTGTTCGCTTAAACATTTGGGATAGTGTTTAGTCCTAGGCTGCCTTGATTTTATGTAGCAGTGTAGTGGGTCAGTACTCCCAAACAACCCCCTTTTTACCACCATTAAATTCGTGACAACAAGATTGTTACAACGTTGTGTTTGGGAATAAATCTTCAGTTTTATTTAGTTTTACTGTGGATATTTAATTGTCATGGAGTAAGATCAACTTCTGGTTGAGCGTGTCCACAAGCCCCCTTTTTAAGACCTCAATATCCTACCTGGAGGGTAAGTGTAATCCAACATTTATTTTTATGAGTGCTAGTATATTTCCCAACACAGTCAGACCACGTGTATCACCCTTGAGTGATTTCAACTAACAGTCAGGCCATGCTTTATGAGCATAGTGAGAATTTCTCCTTGATTGCCTGCTTCTTGATACGCCTGAACCCCTGCGATTTTTTCCCTGGATTTGCTTGCGTTTTGTCTTGGGATACTTGGCGATTTTTCCAGATGATAAGACCACGATTTTTTTGGCTCAACTATTATGAATGTTACATCTTAGACTGGCAGTTATATTTTGACTGTTATGACTTTATCACCGACTGTGAGTAAATGTCCTTGGCCAGTAAAAACTTTTAATGAAAGCCACCCCTTTTTTTTTACTTAGACTGGAATAACATTAACTTATTAGAACAACATCCTTAGATAGCATTAAATTGTTTAGACAACCTTTAAGTAATTAGAAAAGTTTGGTCCTCTCTCTCTAACCTTGTTTAAACTAATTTATCAATTAGAATGGAACTGTGATATAGTATTTGTATTTCCATAATTAAGCATGCTAAATTAGGGCAGTGTTGTATTTTTTGATGTTATATATTGATTAAATGTCATATTTCCAAGGCAATATTGTCATAGTTGTAGTGATTAAATGTTCTACATATCTTTCAATCAATCACTGTGTTATTATATCATGTTTTAAATTCCTATCATCTGATCTGGCATTTCAGGTAGTGATCATTTAGTGGAATGGTCATTTATAGTGATTAAATGATATATATGTTTAATCAGAAGATTGTATTATTCCTTTTGGTTGAATGCCTAGCCTCAAATCATTTAATGGTATGACTAGTTATGTTGATTAAATGCTATATAGTAATATTTGTTAATGTCTTACATGTCTTTCCAACTATGATTGCACTTAAGATTAATTTGATGGTACGTTGATGACCCAACTATGTTTAGGCTGCTCACTTGACACACTCTTTAATATCAAATTAGAATGTAATCATGAACCGGCTAGCCTGGGTGATTGGTGGGGTTAGAGACGATGTCGTGTGGGCGGGCTTCACCCATGTCTTTGTTGTTTTCTGTCTCCTCGACCTTTCATGTGTGTAGGATTAGTCTCCCCATCGGTATTCAGTTCCTAGTGCGTCATATTTTTCTTGAGTCTTTGTCCCTTTTTTTTTGGTGCTAGGGTGGTTGATGCACCTCTCATCAAGGGACAACATGGTCCCTGATGAGGGGATCATGGCGCACCTTATGGCTTAGCGATGAATGATATCTTGGTTGGAGTCAGTGCCTACCTTGTGAGCGCGGCTGAGGGTTTTATGTTTACTTGGGAACATGTGTTGTTTCGTGTGCCTTGAGGGTCTAGTCTTGTTCGTCAACATCATTATGTTGGGAATGGTAAGTTTCCCTTAGCTTGTAGCCATGTCTTGTTGCATTGGGCGGTTAGTTTTTACTCTTGGTTATCCTGTGCACGTTTGTCTGGTTGCCCTTGTGTCTGTGCGTGGTGTCGCAGCTACCTGTGGTATGGGTTGCGTTCTTCTATTCGTCATCTATGGTGTGATCAAACGTTTGTCATCGTTTCCTTCTTTCCCCTTAATTATTAAAACAAAAAAAAATATTGGCTTCGCCTGTTTCCTTCATGTGAGGTTTTTAGAGCCCAAAAAAGTTCACTAAATAAAGGTAACTATGCCAAGTTGGCACCCAAGTTTTGTGCCCCTTTCGATATCTTAGCTCGAATTGGACCTGTAGCATACCAACTTGCACTTCCTGCCAATCTTAAAATCCATAATGTATTTCATGTTTCTTTGTTAAAGAATTATGTTCATGATCCTACTCATATGATCGATTGGAACTTGGTGCAAGTGGAACTAGAAGGTGAGTTCCAAGTGGTTGCACATTCTGGATAGGAGAGAAATAGCACTTCAAAACCGAGTCGTCGCCCAGGTAAAAGTGCAATGCAAGCACTTTAGCCCTGAGGAGGCCACTTGGGTGTTGGAAGGAGATTTGTAGAAATCTCATCCAATCGTATTCCAAGGAAGGAACAAACATCGAGGACAATGTTTTATTGAAGGGGGAAAGGATGTAACATGTGACATCCAAAAATAAATTATTTTTGAAATTTAAATTTGTTGGAAAATTATTCTGTTTTTAGTAAATTCAAATTTGGAAAATTTTTGTCTTTTATGGAAATTCCGAATTTTGAATTTAATAATTTTAATTAATTATTATGACTGTTGGCCAGAGATCTAATTTGACCCAACTAACTATTTCACTATGACACTTTTATGAAAACATAATATTTTATATTGATTGCAGGAGGACAAATGGAACAACCATGTTAAAAAATCAACTGACCATGACTCCATGAGTGGGGAACCTATTCGAACTACCTCTGGGCTGATTATTACAAGTGGCAAATAAGAGACTTGGCCATTGGAATCCCCTGGAAATTAGGGATTTAGAAAGATGCAAAAATTCCCAAGGGAGGGAAAATACCTAAGAAAAAGGATTTCTTTTACGAATAAAGAGCATATGTGAGGCGGCAGGACGCTGCCAAGTATGCTGGGAAAGGAGACTATTGATTTTTCCCTTGTTGTTATGAACACTACGGAGTGAGTGTGAGGCAAGAGGAATCTATGGAAAGTGAAGGACATTGTTGAGGAGGAGTCTTCCAAATTCACCCTCATGGATTCATGGTCGGGCTAGGGGGTGAATCAGACAAGTGTTTTGGATACCTTATTCTACGGTTGGGAGGAATGTGGTTGTTCCCTTTGTCTTCCTGCAAGATGGTTCAAATATGTAAAGCTTTCCCTACTCTATTCTTGGATGTTTTTGTGTGTAACTGATATTATGCATCTAATTGTACTAAGTTGAAATAATTTTTCCATGGATGACATCTATTCGTTGTATGAAATTTACAATCACAGTCTAAATTCTGGATTGGTCCCTCCCAAAATCTAGAATACTAGGCAAAATTATTTGTATAAGATTGAAGTTAAGAGAGCAGATCCATCTACAAGATATGTTTAAATCTAAAGTTGAAATGCTAGTTAGGATGATCTGTGTATTAACATGCTTAAAGAGAACCAATCTGTATAGGTATAGGTTTAGATCTGTGACTAAGATATTAAACAGATCTAACTTTGAGCAATCGAAGTTGAGTAAATATGTACCTAAAGAAATGTTTAGATGTATCGCTAGAGTTAAAATTCAGAACAATTGTTCCCCTTAATGGAGACTTCCTTTCTAATACATTTAAGAATTGAAGAGAAATACGGGACAACAAAAATATTATGGATCACCTTTGTATTGATATATTATACATATATATACATTTGGAAAACTGTAAACTGGAAGTAAAATATCTACATCAGAAAGGTTGATATGATATACATCTTTTTATTGTATTATATGACTTTTACTGATCAATCGTATGCACCAACAACATGCAAATGAAATACTAGATGTGTAAAGAATGGCAAAATTTTAAAAGTTAAAGAAATTTGGACAACCCCTTTTTGTTTATCAGACGCTAAAATCGAAAGTACAATCATGGAAGATGACATCTATCATAATATTTTGTGCATTCTATATTCCAAGAGAGGTCTACCCTTTCCATAGCCAAAATTATGTGGCGGATTAGAAGTTGGTGTAACCCTTAAGGAGATTCAAAACAAATTTTAGGAGTATTAGATTCACTTGTTTTTGGTAGTGCAGTTCACAGTCATGGGTCAGACATTAAAACTATAGAAGCCTTGAATTCAACAATGCAGAATGATTATGCCGGGAGAACTTAAGTTAATGCAGACATTTATATAGTACGCACATAACCACACATGCTTCAGGAGTCTATACGTATAACCACAACCACAAGACTTACTCTAAATGAAAACAATTTAATCAGCAACTAACACAAGTAAGGATTTCATTAAAATTGATTCACTGTATATTCTACCTCTACCATGTTTCCCAATATAGATTATGTCTACAATATGTCTATGTAGAGACTAACAACAAACCTCAATAAAGAAATAAATTTACAGCCCTTGTTTAAAAATTCTGTACATCTAATGATTTGGTCTCAGTTGTATGCCAAGAACACCGGGGTAATAACCCAACACCATCAGGTCTTTTCTAGATCTTTCAAGAGTTCTCTTAATAAACACCAGATTAACTTTCTGAGCAAGACCCGATTTATATCTAGCACCATTTTCCACTTCGACCTACAAAAGAAGCGAAGCATTCAGTTGGTCATGGAATATAGGTCTCACCGAACTTGAATTCTTTCTTTTATCAAACATACAAGATAATGATTGGGTGTAATCTTTTACTTATCTTTGATTTGCCTTAGGTAGGCTTCCATTATGAATAATGACTTTCGAAAGGGGGAAGTGAACGTGATCAAGCTGATGGGTACCCTCACATCAAACAGGGCCCCATCATTAGTTACAATATCCAGTATAAAGAGATGGGTTTACAAGCAATGCTCTTTCATAAAAGTATAGGAATTCCAACATTGAATCAAGCAAACATTAAGCAAAGGGAAAATTTCATACAGTTATACAGAGGAACAGACAAGATGAAGAAATATATTTATATTAAACATGAGTTTCATGAGCCTATACACTGATAGTATGAGGATACCCATTATCTTTAAAAAATAAATAGGGAAACCTATTTAAAAGAAAGGAAAAATTTACTTTAAACCACAGAGTAATATGCATACCCTCCTCCTGATGGTCAAACCATGACCAAGACCATACAAAACCCACAAACCATTGTCTGTGGAATGATATAGGATATTTAACCTGAGAGGTATCGCTAATCCGGGTTCCACGGGAGGAAGTTATGAATGGTTATCTGTTCTCCTCAGTGGGGTTAGGGTTTTTAGTCAGGACAGGGTATAGTCGAAGAACTCATCAAGGTGGGTAGACAAAGACAGGATAAGGAAACGATATTTAGTCATTATACAAAGAATACCCAAATACGATAGAGATCATTGTCAAAATCAACCATCTATTAGTTCGCTAACCTCGGAGAACTAAAATTCATTACAGTATGGCTTCCCCAAAAAAATCATACCACACAACGCAAGTGGGAATGACAAGCATAAATACACACTGCTTATGAATAACCCTCGGAAGCCCCCAAGGAAACAAGAGAATGAAGGGTGGGAGTGTGACAAGAAGAGATATCTACCCATAGCGAGGAAAACCAGAATGCCTCTGTTGAGTTTCAGTAACAAGGAAGTAATTTAATAATAGTCAAATGTTACAGTGAGAGAAAAAATCTTACCAAGAGGTTGGATGAATGATATTGCCTCCATCATGGAGGTTCCCCAGTTTTCCTTCGACAACATTTTAGAGTCGTAGAACAAAATCCTCTGTGAATCTACTCGTTACTAAAATGAACCGCTATAACCCAAAGAAAGACCTTACCGCGTAGATTAAATGTCACTGGTATGAAGGAAGGGTCGGACATGTGAAGAAGGGAACTTGGCACATCCACAATGGACAAAGGGCTAGGTGATGGCCTCAACTCTCGCACACATCAGGGTCCATTAATGGCCTGGTCAAGGTTTAACTCTCGAATGACTTGTTCTTGCCAGTTCAATTAATGGGTTACGGATGAAGAAGTTCCTACATGTTTAAGGTAAGTTTTAACC
>SNQJ01S0015100.1:2760-38699 GCA_010110895.2 Picea sitchensis | reverse complement strand
GTGTGTGTGTGTGTTATAAGTAGAGTAATTATGTTACACAAATCATACTTACAGACCTCAAGAATATGATTCATTAAAAATATCAGGATTAAGGTGTTCATGAAAATTAACTATATCGTGGAGAGTTGTCTCTTGGCTTTAAAACCCTTTCTAGTGAAGTTGTTGGGAACACAAAGAGTATGTTACAGGTCAAGTGTCACAGACTTAGTCAGGAAATAAGACACTATGTGCTTACAGTGGACATGGTTACAAAGGAAACGTATTATGCCACCTCTAAATGAATCGGAACCTTGGCAAGCACTGAGAGATGTACCTCAGGAAATTTAATAGATAGAAAACTTCATTAATCAAATACAGATGTATTGTACCCCAAAGTTTACAAAAAATAAAATAAAATTTAAATGGGATACTTCGAGTTACTCTTTTGTCCTCAAAAGAATTCAGACATTCACTAGCCATGTTGTACAACAACCCTATTTCCTTTTACTCCTCATATCACAATTTCTTTAACGTGTGGTCGCCTCTTCTTGTTATAGAATTGAGCTATACGTGAGTATAAGTATATAACAAAATATATTTTGTTTTATCAAACTTAATACTATTAGCCATCTTCCTTTTTGGTTCACATCCTACTCAAGATATGGAGGTGTGACCACCTAGAACTATTATCATTTTCATATGGTGGCCATATATGTAAAGGCCTTACAACTCCTACTCCTATAAGCAACTATAGAGTCTACTAAAGAAGGGTTAAACATTATTTAAAATACCCTTAAACCTTAAATCATTCTAGGCAGGTATCAGTCCTTGTTTCACATAGTTGGAATTTGTAACGATAACAAAGCATGTAGATCTTAATCTCAGAAAGGCTATAGTTATGCTTGACACCACTAACCACTTTCTCGATAATTAAATGGAATTTAGGCTATCTACTTCGACCAGGGTTTAGTGCATTGTCAGTTAGGTTTAGCATGTAACCAGAAATAGTTGGGTGAAGTTGTCACTCTAAATAGGTTGCCCAACGTACTTCACCATTAATATTCTAAGAGAATATGGAAGAGACTGATATTATCTCACCTTAATGGCTTGTCTGTAACATTTAAGACATCCTGGGATATGTCCATTCGGTTCAGTAATAGCCTTATGCGCCCAATGCATTTTTGACAAACTCACCATATTCACATGGCTCAGGTATGATTATTATCCATCCCCATTATACTCCATATGAAGGGTTATCTGAGCATTATCATTTTCATTCCTGCCTTGGCTCTGTGAAGAGGGTGCGAAAATGTTACAAGCCATTTCCTATTTGGTATTCACCTTGGCAATCGTGGGCATGAGTCTGTGGTTCAGTCTTTGTTCTGAATGAAACTGAACTTGGATGGATCTTCCAAACGAAAACCCTAGGCGAGGTAAGTCGGTCGTCGACCACTAATTCATCTTTCCATACGAGTTTCCTGTATCATTAGGAGGAGTCCCAAATAGTATTCTCGATCTTACTTTCAAGGTTTATTATAGTGGTGTGGTTTTCGACGTTACCCTAGCAATGCTTAGGTTTTCCACGTCTTACCCTTTCTCTGCGCTAGTTTTATTTTGAGACCAAGTCATTTCCCCTGTGGAAGGAACTTATCACTATGTCTTTTACCAATAGTTATTCCAAGCATATGTTGTTTTGAACTGAACTCTTGTTACTGGGTCTGGCTTCATTTATTGTCTAGTCTTCTAGTTGGTGGGGTATTACATATGGGTCTTCCTTATTAAGTAAACATCAGGATGTTTTGGCCGTAAGGAAGTCTGTTACCTTTCTCAACTCCGAGTTTCTCCTCTCAAAAGTAACCAGATTTTTCTTAGCTCTAGAAAGATTTAAACGGGCTTCGAGCTACCGAGCGTTAACAATTGAATTAACCCCAATCAATAGTTTGGCATCCTATGTTGTATACTAGGAATAATTCAGGACTTATTCTTTGGTACCCATTTGTTTATAAGTCTGAACGTATTACCAAGGTCGTGCGCGTCTGGTGTCTTTTCTTTTTCCATGGTGTTTATTCAATATATTTTCTTCCTTTAACGGACAGGTTCATAGATTTGGTTAACATGCTTATATTTAGAATTTAACATTAGTTTTATCTTTGTCATATGTATTATGTATTCCTTTATGATCATCATATGTGTATTATTCTTGAAATTTTTTCTTGGTTATTTACTGGTATTCATCGCTAATGATGGGCCCCTGTGATTTGCGAGGGTACCCATCAAAGAGTCTCGAGATCCTCTTCCCCCTTTCGGTCTGGAAGGTACATGCTTTGGTGCGGTTATGAAGGTTATGAATACCTCCACTATAGTTAAGTATTTGTTTGACCATTCTTTCCTATTATTTTTTGTTTCACAACTTTGGTTATCTTGTCTCTGTTGAATACATTATAATGGTTTTACCATACTCTGTGCAGGGTTTCGATCACACAATAGCATGGGCGGAAACCTCTGACATCCCCTTAAGAGGTATTCAAGTTCCATATTATCCCTTCCAAGAAATCTTAGGCGACTCAAGGTGGAAGATTTGATTACAGACTTAACTCTGTGGTATAGAGTACTCGTCGTTTTTTACCTTTGTTACTTGTCCTAACAATTAGTGAAAGAGTCGGCTTTAAAAATGTATGATTGAATGAAAGGGGTTGGCTAGATTCTTACTATGTTCTGTTTCGAACATTAATGGAAAGAAAAATATGATTCGATTTCTATTGTCATGCTGAATCTTATTATTCGACAATTTGGGATTAATGATATTGTGAATAATGCGTTATTAATTTTCTTTTTCATTCCTGTAGCTTTACTTCCAACCATTAGCATTGTAAATCCTAAGCAGAGTAAGAGGGTACTAGAAGTGTAAATTCTTGTATTTACGATTGGTCAAAGTACTAAGTATTGAGACGGTTCTGAGTATATCAATATAACAACGATTAATCTGGAATATTTTCTTTATATATATATACATAAATAAACTATTTAATATATATAGGTGAATAGTCCTCCCTTTAATTGTACAGTGGGTCTATGTAACTGTTAAAAGAAATTTCCTATAGTTACCTAATGTAGGAGCTGGTCTTAATTGCATACAACCATTTCTATGTCATCTACTACAATGTTTTTCGAGTGGACGATGCTTATATATATTCATAACTGCATCCAAATAGTTGTTTAATAATTTGTGAATCCCATCTTATAGTAGTTGTTCATTCCAATTTTGGCATTTAGATTTGTGTAGTTTTGAAATTAAAACTGGAATACTCTAACAGAAAAATACCTTATTACCGGTAGAAACTCTTAGGAATTCATCTTTAAATATGCGTTATTAATTTATTACTTTTCTTATTCAATAACTCTGTTCTCGTCACTTCTAATACATAGTGGCTGGTAATGTTGTTTTTTATTCCATTCTATTCCTACCATAAATGGAGATCCTAAAACATTTTATCAGTGCATTTGTTATAGTAATAGTTTTGTTCCTATAATCAGAAAATCATATTGCGGTCCTATAGTTTATCATATTACAATAGTGATATAATCTACAGCATGGGCTCTTCCAAATATTTAGCTAGATGTAATTTTTGAGTAATATACCAATAATAATAATAACATTCATTCCGTAATTAAATCAGTAGAAATGATTTGCTCAGATTTCATTTAATCCATTCTATCAGTTTAAGTTTTAGAACATTCGAACAGGTTCCATCCATAGAAATACTTTGATACAAAATCAACACATAGATTGCATCAATATATATATATATATATATATATCATTCAAACAGAGAAGGAGTAGGTCAACATATATGAACCAATTGGTGGAAAGACAAAGGGAACAACCACGTTCCTCCCAACTGTAGAACAGGGCAGCCAAATCACTTGTCATGTTCACCCCCTAGCTTGACCATGAATCCATGAGGGTTAACTCAGAACTCCTCCTCAATGGCATCATTCAACTTTAGAAACATATTTCTTGCCTCACACTCAGCAGGGAGTGTTCATAACAACAAGAAGTTCAAACATTTCTCCCTTTGCATACTAGACAACGTCCCGCCTCCTCACATATTCTATATATCCACATCAATACTTTTTCCTAGGTCTTTTCCCTCCCTTGGGTATTTTCCCATCTTTCTAAATCCCTAATTTTCAGGGGCTTCCAATGACCAAATTCCTAATTTTCCACTTGTAACAATCAGCCCTAAGGTAGTTCCAACATGTTCCCCACTCATGGAGTCATGGTCAACTGTTGTTTAACATGGTTGTTCCATTTGTCCTCCTACAATAATTGCCAAATATTTTCTTTTCATACAAGTCTCATAGTCAAATAGTTAGTTGGATTGAATCAGATCTCTGCCCGTCATAATCATTAATTACAATTTACCAAATTCGAAATTCAGAATTGCCATAAATGGAAAAACAAATTCCAAATTTGAATTTACCAAAAATGGAATAATTTTCCTATCAAATTTCAAATTCATAAATTATTTATTTTTGGGGATGTCACATCCTTTCCCCCTTCAAAAAACCATTGTTCTTAGTGTTCATTGCTTTCCTGGAATAGGATTGGATGCGATTTCTGCAAATATCCCTACAATTCCCAAGTGGCCTCCTCATGCTTCCATTGCACCTTTACCTGAGCGAAGACTCTGTTCTGAGCTGTTATTTCTCTCCGGTCCATAATGCATAGGGGTTTCGCCTGGAACTTTCCTTCTGGTTCAACCTGCACCAATTTCCAATCGATCAGGTGAGTAGGGTCATGAACATACTTTTTCAACAAATAAACATGAAATACATTATGAATTTTTAGATTAGCTGGAAGTGAAAGTTGGTATGCTGCGGGTCCAATTCGAGCTAGTATCTTGAAGGGCCCACAAAACCTGGGTGCCAAATTGAAACAGTTCCTGAGTTTTAGTGCACGCTTTCTAGATTTAACTTTTAAGTAAACATGATCTCCCACTTGAAACACCAAGTGTCTTCTTTTTTGGTCTGCATAGCTTTTATGTCTATCCTGTGCCTCTTTTAAGTTCTATTCTACTTTCCTTACCATACTTTCCATTTCTTGGAGCATCTCTAGTCCAACCATATGTCTGTCAGCCTAGATGTCCCAGCTAATTGGAGCCATACACTTTCTTCCATATAGTACCTCAAAGAGGCTTAACTTAGCTGAATTTTGGTACCCATTGTTATATGCAAATTCTACCAGGTGTAGGTAGTCTTCCCACTTGCTTAGTTTTGTTCTTACATACATGAAGGGCATATCCTCTATGCTTTGACTCTTTCTCACAGTTTGTCCATCCATTTGTGGATGATAACTCGTACTGTAATTCAAATTAGTATTTATCCGTGCAAATAATTCTTTCCAAAAAGTAGATGTAAATTTTGCGTCTCTATCTGAAATCACCATTTTAGGAATACCATGCAGTCTCAAAATTTCCTTCATAAATATTTAAGCAATATTTATAGCTTTAAAAGTAGACTTTACAGGAATAAAGTGTGCAGACTTACTGAGTTGATTGATTACAAACATAATAGAGTCATTTTTTTTTGAGTTTTAGGCAAATCTATAATAAAGTCTAGGGATATGGTCTCCCATTTCCATTCTGGTACTAGTAATGACTATAGTAGGCGAGTTGGATGTTGGTGTTCGGCCTGAACCTGCTGACAATCTTGGCACCTAGCCAAGTATTCTATTGTTTCTGCCTTCATATTAGGCCAGTAAAATAGTTTTCTCAGTGTTGTTATCATTTTCTAGTATCCTGGATGGCCAAAATACAGTTTCTTATGCACTTCATCCAAGACTGTCATCTTTAACTCTGTTGAATCTGGTATGTAAAGTCTATTTTTAAATCGTAATAGTCCATTTTTGTCGATACTTGGATCTGGTTTATCTAAGTTTGCGGTACTGTTTTGTAATTTTTCCATTATCTTAGTGTAAATTTCATCGTTAGTAACTGTCATCCTTATTCTTTGTTCCAGATCACTTTCTACCCTGCTGATATTTATCTCAAATAACCCATGGACTCTTCTGCTTAAAGCATTTGCTACCTTATTTTCCTTACCCTTGATATGTCTTACCTCAAAGTCAAATTCACTCAAAAAGGCTAGCCACCGTACTTTCCTTGCATTAAGATCTGGTTGGTTAAATAGATATTTCGCACTGCTATTATCCGTTAATAATAGAAACTTTTTTCCCATTATGTAGTGCCACCACATTTTTAAGGCGTGAATTACTGCTACCAATTCTAAGTCATGAGTGACGTAGTTTCGCTCATGTAATTTATGGGACTCATAACAAATAACGTGTCCTTCTTGAGTTAGGAAGCCACCTAGTCCTTCTTTACTCGCATCAACACAGATGATAAAATATTTATCCGGGTCTTCTACCTTCAAGATGGGTGCAGTTGTCAATAATTCCTTCAACTTGTTAAAACTGTCTTGATAGTTCTATGACCAATTAAACTTGGTTCCTTTCTTTTGTGATGATGTGATAGGGTGTAACATCCCCCAAAAATAAATATTTTTATGTGCTGGAAATTTATTTTCGTTTTTGGCAAATTCGAATCTAGAAAATTCTTGCCATTTATGACAATTTTGAATTTCGAATTTAATAATTGTATTTAATTATTGTGACTGTTGGGAAGAGATTTGTTTGGACCCAACTAACTATTTGACTATGACACTTGTATCACAACAGAATAATTATATTAAATAAAGGAGGAAAAATGGAACAACCACGTTAAAATTAGCTGACCATGACTCCATGAGTGGGGAACAAGTTGGAACTGCCCCTGGGTTGATGATTACAAGTGGCAAATCAGAGATTTGGCCACTGGAAGCCCTTAAAAATCAGGGATTAAGAAAGCTGCGAAAATCCCCAAAGGAGGGAAAAGACCTGGGCAAAAATGGATAAATAGCATATGCGAAGAGGCAGGACACTGCCAAGTATGTGGGGAAAGGATTCCTGAGCTCTCTTGTTGTTATGAACACTATGGATTGAGTGTGAGGCAAGAGGATCTTGCTGAAACAGAATTGTCTTGTTGTTATGAACACTATTGAGTAAGTGTGAGGCAAGAGGAGAACTATTGGAATTGAAGGACACTATTGAGGAGGAGTTTCCAAGTTGGAATCGGGCAAGTAGATTTGGCTGCCCTGTTCTACGGTTGGAAAAAATGTGGTCGTTCCCTTTGTCTTCCTACGGATTGGATTCAGATATGTTGATCTATCCCTTTTTATTATGAATGGCTATATTTTCATACGATGTCATGTATCCTGTAAATCTTAACTAGAATAGTTTCCATTCTCTGTTGAATGATTTGATATCTGATGCATTTTATTTGATTAAAAAAATGGAACTGCAATGATTCCTCTTCTTTGTTTATGTTCGTTATGAGAAATTTATGTGAAGGAAATCCATATGTATCTCTCTCTCTCTCTCTCATTTATGTGAAGGAAATCTACATGTATCTCTCCTCTCTCTCTCTCTCTCTCTCTATATATATATATATATATATATATATATATAATTGTAATTCATCTACTGGAATGTTGATATCTATCTATCGAAGTAGAGTTACTTGTAATGGAAGATGAAATCCGTTTGTAGTTTTACTCTGTCTGTCGTCGTGAAGTTTGGAATAAACATCCAAACTTTGGAAAATTGTTCCTCCTGTGAGAAAAATGCTAGATGGATGCACCTGTAATTTATATTCCTATAATAAGTAAGGAAAGGAGGAGCTTAACGTCAATAGGGAAGGTCCTCTCGATAGTTAAACCCCCAGAAAACCAAACTCAGATCCCTTGAAACATCAAATTATAATTACCAAACTCTGATGGAATGATTTCTTAAACTTTTCATAGACGCACAGATCTAGTACAGTTGACGTTTAATGCATTGATTTAAAAGAGGCTCTGAGTGGATATTATAGAATTTACCCTATACAGAGAATTTTATCCTTTGTGTCCCTCTATGTGTGTAAATTTCCTAAGTCCTTAGGCGTTCGGAATTCTGTGAGGTAAAGGTATATCGTATCCTTCTACATCCTCAGTCTCCCAGAAAAAAAAGTAAGATTTCTCCCAAAAAATGAAGTTTGAGAATACCCGCAAAGGTTAAAGACCAAGGAGTGATGAAACTAGTGTGAAGAGTTTCAGTATGAGCTCTCTCTTCCTTTGCGTTTTCTTCTATTTCCTTAACTTTTTGACAGGAACACTTAGTCCAGCTTCCCTTTCGCCTTTCGTAGGTTCGTGTATATTGATGTATAGATTCTGAACTCACAAAGTTATGAATCCCGAAACCCCGAAGCTTCCACTTTTCACTTTTCGGTTTTTCTTTTTCTTTTGTGTTTATGCACCATGTCTTCGTAAATCCTGAAATCCTGAAGTAGCGAGTCCCACTTTACCTTTTCGGAACCTCAGGAAATGTCTTGCGCGGCTGTTGACTTTTGAAACCCCGAAACCCCGAGTTCTGAAATCCCGAAGTAGCAGGTCCCACTTTACCTTTTCAGAACCTCGGGAAATGTCTTGTGCGGTTGTTGACATTTGAAACCCCGAAACCCCGAGTTTCGAAATCCCAAAATTACGGGTCCCACCTTTCCTCTTTTTCACTTTTTGCATTTTTGAAAGTTCTGGTGTGTAAAGGTTTGGTGTTTGAAGTCACAAGATTCTGAATCCCGAAATCCCGAAGGGGGTCCCACCTTTCCTCTTTCTCACTTTTCGCGATTTCGGGAGTTCTTGGGTGTAGAGGTTAGGCATTGAATTCACAAAAATCTGAACCCCGAAACCCCGAAAGGCGGGTCCCACTCGCCCCTTTTCTCTTTTCGCAAGTTGTTGTGAGTTGATGTTCGAGTATTGAAAATCACGAAGTCTGAAACCCCCAAAACCTCAAAATGCGGGTCCCACCTATTCCTTTCGCATTTCAGAGGTTCCTCATCCAATGGTTTCTACCCTCCTAAGCTTGGGAAGGATCATCCTTAAAATCAGCGTAGAACTTTATGATCCGACAGTTCACAGGATTTCAGTACTTTCCGGATGAATTTTTCCAGTGTCTGTTCCTCTAAAGACATCTGATCGTTACCCTCCTTAGTTTTGATAGATCATCCTTAACTTCCACACAGATCTATGGGATCTAACGATCCACTGGATTTTGGTCCTTTTCCCGACAATTTTATCACCGTTCATTCTCCTAAAGATATCTGGCGAGGAAGATTTGGCATTTTTCCACTGGATCTCAACCCCTGCGAGACAATGTTTCTCTCAGCCTCGCTATGAACACTTCAGGGTCATATCATTTTCTCTCTCTGAACAACAGAGGCTCCTTCAAGCTAAGTTCGTATCGCCCTCTTACTTTGAGTATGCTGAAAGGGTGTAGGGAATAAGGGAAGGAACAAAATCATGGAGGGACTTTTTCTTTTTACCCACAGAAGCTTCTGTTCGAAGCAAATTATGTGGGTGTAATAATACCCTTATGGTCAGAATTGAATCATTCCTGCTTTTTTTTACATTATAAGATTAAAATGAAATTGATTTATGCCATGGGAATAAAAAAAAAATTGGTGATTTTTTAGGTTCATTACATATGGTATCAGAGCAAAAGTTACAACACTGGGCCTGAATAGGGCCACATTAATTGCTTAGTATATATATTCTGATCTATGAGAAAACTAACAAACCTTGTGAATTGCAGACATAAATCTTTTATGTTTTGTGTTAAATAATGGCAGCTCAAGAAGGTGCAGAAATCAGGATGGAAGAGAATTCGCAACAAGGACCTCCTGGAGATCTGAGACAAAACAGTGATGGAATCTCACTCATGGAGGTGTTGGAAACAATGAGAAACCTTATAGTTGAACTACAGGTTTTCAAGGCTGACAATGAAAAATTAAAGAAGGCATAGCAGGAAAAAAAAGAGATAAATGAAGTCTTGTTGCATAGTATAGTAACCAAGAAAATCCCAAAAGATGATAGCCATGAGGAAGAGGTCAGCAAAAGGGCCTCTAGGAATTCTGTTGCGAAAACAAAAAAAGGAGATTGTTCGTCTGAAGGGACACCTTCAGCTGAAGACAAAACCATACCAGACAAGAAAAGAAAACAAACAGACCACCTTGAAGGATAATTTAAAAAGATTAAACCAACTACTTTTGATGGAGAGTCCAGGACAAGAGAAGAAGTCGAGGCATGGTTGTTGGACATCAAAAACTACTTCCAAATATACAACTATTCCAACAATATGAAGGTCAGAATAGCCATCTACAATCTGAAGGGAAAGGCCAACATTTGGTGGAAGGACCTAAAATTGGCTAAGGGCCTAAAGGAGAAACAGTTGGAATGGTCCTACTTGAAGAATTATTTTAAGAAACAATACCTTTCTGAGAGCTATTATGAAATGAATACGAAAGAATTTTATGAATTATGACTTGGAAAAATGATGATGGATGACCTTATAAATAAATTTCTGGAACTACTAAGGTTCGTACCATACATCTGGGAGGATAAGGTAAAAATCCAGCGATTCCTAAGTTGTTTACCACAGTCCTACAGGGAGAGAATTGAATTTGACAACCCCAAATCCTTGAGTGAGTCATTCAGGAAGGAACGAATGTGCTATGACCAGTATAAACAGTGGGTAGAGTTTCCCAAGACCTGGAAGGATAAGAAGCAAGATGGAATAAACCAATGGAAGAAGAGATACCAGCCAGCTCCTTATAAGAATGAAAAAAAGGGTTTCCTAAGGAAGGATTTTCACTCCAATCATCTGAATACGCAAGGTAGCGGTAAATTGGTAAACCTTGGAATGAAGTAGTTTGGGGACAACTCCTGTGAGCCATTAAAGTGTTGGGAGTGTGGAGAACCTCATCTAAGGAGGAACTGTCCACGTTTAATTGCAGCAAACGGAACTAGTGTTCACAATTTGCAGGAAGCCTCGACAGTGGGTGACATAGGCAGAAGTTTTCATCGGATAAATGCAACCATAGATGGTCAACAAGTTGACCACCAGTCCTCAGTGGTAGAGATTGAAGGTAAAATCCTTGACACTCGAATATCTATTTTAATTGACCTTGGAGCTACATTAAGTTATATTACTCCCGATGTAGTAGAGTCGAATAAACTTAAGAAACAAAAGCATGAAAAACCTTGGCTTGTACAACAAGCAACAGGGACTAAAAGAAAAGTAGTTAACTTGATTTCTGATCTTGAGTTCAGTTTAGATGGTCAAAAGATAAGGACCAATCTTGATTTCTGATCTTGATTTCTGAACATCCTACCACTAGGGTCTTATGATATGATTATTTGGATGGACTGGTTGGAACAACACAAAGCAGTACTAGATTGTTATACAAAGATACTTAGCTATAAAGATAATTTTGGCACTTTTAGAATTGCCCAAGGCATACCAAAACCTGTGCCAGTCAGACAAGTTTCAGCGATGCAATTAAAGAAATGTATTAGAAAGGGATGTCAAGTTTACGCCATCCAAGTAACGAATTTATTAGAAAAAGAAGATAATCCCAAGTTAGAAGACTTTGTTGTCCTACATGAATTCAGATACATGTTTGTTGATGAGATACCAAAATTACCTCCTAGGAGAGAAATAGATTTCTCCATAGACTTACTACCCGAATCAACCCCTATGTCAAAAGCACCCTACCGAATGAGTCTACCAGAACTGACAGAATTAAAAATACAATTACAGGAATTGTTGGATAAAGAGTATATCAGACCAAGCATCTCGCCATGGGGAGCATCAATCCTCTTTGTGAAAAAGAAATATGGTACTCTAAGACTATGTATCGATTATAGACAATTGAACAAAGTGACCATTAAGAACAAATACCCCTTACCATGGATAAATGATCTATTCAATCAAGTTGGTGGGGCCAAGATCTTCTCAAAATTGGATTTAAGATCTGGATATCATCAAGTTAGGATAAAGGACCAGGACATAAACAAAACAACTTTTTGAACAAGGTACAGACACTACGAGCTTGTAGTCATACCTTTCAGACTCACTAATGCACCAGCCACGTTTATGTGCTTGATGAACAACATTTTTAGCAAGTACTTAGACAAGTTCATGGTAGTATTTATCGACAATATTCTGGTCTATTCTAAAACAAAGGAGGAACATGATGAACACTTACAAATAGTTCTACAAACACTAAGAAAACACAAACTATACGCAAAATTCGACAAGTGTGATTTCTATTAAAAAGAAATACAATATTTAGGGCATGTCATTTCCTCGGAAGGTATTGTCGTGGACCTAGAAAAGATAAAAGCCATTATGGAATGGCCATTACCTAAGGATGTGACAGATATCCGGTCATTCATGGGAATCACCGTGTATTATCGTAGATTTATATAAGGGTTCTCCAAGATAGACTACCCTATCACGTCATTACAAAAGAAAGGGACCAAGTTTAACTGGTCTCAAAAGTGTCAAGATAGTTTTAACAAGCTAAAATAATTATTGACATCAACGCCCATCTTGAAGGTAGCAGACCCAGATAAAGACTTCACAGTATGCGTTGATGCAAGTAAAGAGGGGCTAGGTGGTGTTCTAAATCAGGAGGGGCACATGATTTGTTATGAATCCTGGAAATTAAAGGAACATGAGCGAAATTATGTCACTCATGACTTATAATTGGCAATAGTAATACATGCCTTAAAAATGTGGCGACACTATATCATGGGCAGAAAATTCTTACTATTGACAGATAATAGCGGAGTGAAATATCTGTTTAACTAACTAGACCTTAATGCGAGACAACAAGGTGGCTAGGCTTCTTGAGAGAATTTGACTTCGAAGTCAGACATATCAAGGGTAAGGAAAATAAAGTAGCAGATGCTTTAAGCCATAGAATCCATGGGTTATTTGAGATAAATATCAGCAGAGTAGAAAGTGATCTGGAACAAAGATTAAGAATGGCAGGTGTTAATGAAGAAAATTACACTAAGATGATGGCGGAATTGAAAAATAGTGTCACAAAATTAGATGAACCGGATATAAGTATCAACAAGGAGGGACTATTAATATTTTAAAGTAGACTTTACATACCAGATTCAACAGAGCTAAAGTTAACTATTTTAGACAAAGTGCATAAGAAACCATACTCTGGCCATCCAGGTTACCAGAAAACAATAACAACACTCAGAAAACTATTTTACTGGCCTAATATGAAGGGAGAAACAACAGAGTACTTGGCTAGGTGCCAAGATTGCCAGCAGGTTAAGGCTGAACACCAGCATCCAGCCGGCCTATTACAACCATTACCAGTACCAGAATGGAAATGGGAGACCATCTCACTGGACTTTATCACAGGTTTTCCTAAAACTCAGAAACATAATGATTCTATCATGGTTGTAATCGATAAACTCAGTAAGTATGCACACTTTATTCCTATAAAGTCTACTTTTAAAGCTATTAACATTGTTGAAATATCCATGAAAGAAATTTTTAGACTGCATGGTATTCCTAAAATGGTGATTTCAGATAGAGACATCAAATTCACATCCACTTTTTTGGAAGGAATTGTCTTTAGGGATAAATACTAATTTGAATTTCAGCACGAGTTATCATCCACAAAAAGATGGACATACCGAAAGGACAAACCAAATCATAGAATATATGTTCCACATGTATGTAAGAAAAAAACCGAACAAGTGGGAAGACTACCTACACTTGGTGGAATTTGCATATAACAATGGGTACCAAACTTCGGCTAAGTTGATCCCTTTCAAAATACTGTATGACAGAAAGTGTACAACTTCAATTACCTGGGATAACCCAACTGATAGACTCATGGTTGGACCAGAGATGCTCCTAGAAATGGAGAACGTGGTAAAGAAAGTATAACAGAACTTGAAAGAAGAACAGGACAGACAGAAGAGCTATGCAGATCAGAAAAGAAGACACTTGGAATTTCAAGTGGGAGACCATGTTTATTTGAAGGTCAAAGCCCGAAAAAGCTCGTTGAAGCTGGGGAACTGTGCCAAGATGGCACCCAGGTTTTGTGGGCCTTTCGAGATACTAACTTGAATTGGATCTGTAGCATATCAGCTTGCACTTCCAGCTAATCTAAGAATTCATAATGTATTTCATGTTTCTTTGTTAAAAAAGTATATTCATGAACCTACTCATATTATTGATTGTAACTTGGTGCAGGTGGAACCCAAGGGTGAGTTCCAGGTGGAACCCTTGCTCATTCTGGATTGGAGAGAAGTAACACTTCGGAATAGAGCCATCGCTCAGGTAAAGGTGCAATGGAAGCACTTTAGTCCTGAGGAGGCCACTTGGGAATTGGAGGGAGATTTGTAGAAATCTCATCCAATCCTATTCCAGGAAAGGAACCAACATTGAGGACAGTGTTTTATTGAAGGGGGAAAGGATGTGACATCCCCCAAAAATATATATTTTTATGTGCTGGAAATTTACTTCCGTTTTTGGCAAATTTGAATCTGGAAAATTTTTGCCATTTATGGCAATTTTGAATTTCAAATTTAATAATTGTATTTAATTATTGTGACTGTTGGGAAGAGATTTGTTTAGACCCAACTAACTATTTGACTATGACACTTGTATCACAACAGAATAATTATATTAACTACAGGAGGACAAATGGAACAACCACGTTAAAATCAATTGATCATGACTCCATGAGTGGGGAACAAGTTGGAACTGCCCCTGGGTTGATGATTACAAGTGGAAAATTAGAGATTTGGCCACTGACAGCCCCTGAAAATCAAGGATTAAGAAACTTTGTGAAAATCCCCAAAGGAGGGAAAAGACCTGGGCAAAAATGGATAAATAGCATATGCGAGGAGGCAGGACGCTGCCAAGTATGCGGGGAAAGGATTCCTGAGCTCTCTTGCTATTATGAACACTATGGATTGAGTGTGACTCAAGAGGAGCTTGGTGAAACAGAATTGTCTTGTTGTTATGAACATTGTTGAGTAAGTGTGAGTCAAGAGGAGAACTGTTGGAATTGAAGGACACTACTGAGGAGGAGTTTCCAATTTCTCCCTCATGGATTCATGGTTAGGCTAGGGGGTGAATCGGGCAAGTAGATTTGGCTTCCCTGTTCTACAGTTGGGAGGAAAGTGGTCGTTCCCTTTGTCTTCCCGTGGATTGGATTTAGATATGTTGATCTATCCCTTTTTATTATCAATGGCTATATTTTCATACGATGTCATGTATCCTGTAAATATGAACTAGAATGGTTTCCATTCTTTGTTGAATGATTTGATATCTGATGCATTGTATTTGATTAAAAAAACGGAACTGCAATGATTCCTCTTCTTTGTTTATGTTTGTTATGAGAAATTTATGTGAAGGAAATCTGTATATATATATATATATATAGTTTTAATTCATCTACTGGAATGTTCATATCTATCTGCCGAAGTACAGTTGTTGGTAATGGAATATGAAGTCTATTTGTAATTTTACTCTGTCTGTCGTCGTGAAGTTCAGAATAAACATCCAAACTTTGGAAAATTGTTCCTCCTGTGAGTAAAATGCTAGATGGATACACCTGTAATTTATATTCCTATAATAAGTGAGGAAAGGAGGAGTTGAACGTCAATAGGGTAGGTCCTCTCAGTAGTTAAACCCCCAGAAAACCAAACTCAGATCCCTCGGAACATCAAATTATAATTAAAAACCTCTGATGGAATGATTTCTTAAACTTGTCATAGACGCACAGATCTAGTATTGTTGACGTTTAATGCATTGATTTAAAAGAGGCTCTAAGTGGATATTATAGAATTTACCCTATATAGAGAATTTTATCCTTTGTGTCCCTCTGTGCGTGTAAATTTCCTAAGTCCTTAGGCGTTTGGAATTCTGTGAGGTAAAGGTATATCGTATCCTTCTACACCCTCAGTCTCCCAGAAACAAAAGTAAGATTTCTCCCAAAAAATGAAGATTGAGAATACCCACAAAGGTTAAAGACCAAGGAGTGATGAAACTAGTCTGAACAACTACAGTAGGAGCTCTCTCTTCCTTTGCGTTTGTTTTTATTTCCTTAACTTTTTGACAGGAACAATTAGTCCAACTTCCCTTTATCCTTTCGGAGGTTTGTGTATATTGATGAATGGATTCTAAACTCATGAACTTATGAATCTCGAAACCCTGGAGCTTCCACTTTTCGCTTTTCGTTTTTTCTTTTTCTGTTGTGTTTATGCACCATGTGTTCATAAATCCCGAAATCCCGAAGTAGCAGGTCCCACTTTAACTTTTCGGAACCTCGGGAAATGTCGTGCGTGGTTGTTGACATTTGAAACCCCGAAACCACGAGTTCTGAAATCCCGAAGTAGCAGGTCCCACTTTACCTTTTCGGAACCTTGGGAAATATCTTGCGTGGTTCTTGACATTTGAAACCCCAAAACCTCGAGTTCCAAAATCCCAAAATTATGAGTCCCACCTTTACTCTTTTTCACTTTTCGTGTTTTCGGAAGTTTTGGTCTGTAAAGGATTGGCGTTTGAAGTCACGGGATTCCGAATCCCGAAATCCCGAAGGGGGTCCCACCTTTCCTCTTTTTCACTTTTTGCAATTTTGGGAGTTCTTGGGTGTAGAGGTTAGGCTTTGAATTCAAAAAACTCCAAACCTTGAAACCTCGAAAGGCAGGTCCCACTCGCCCCTTTTCTCTTTTCGCAAGTTGCTGTGAGTTGATGTTCGAGTATTGAAACTCGCAAAGTCTAAAACCCTGAAAACTTTGAAATGCGGGTCCCACCTGTTTCTTTCGCATTTCATAGGTTCCTCATCCAATAGTTGCTACCCTCCTAAGCTTGGGAAGGATCATCCTTAACATCAGTGTAGAACTTTATGATCCAACGATTCATGGGATTTCAGTACTTTCCTGATGAATTTTTCCACCATCCGTTCCTCTAAAGGCATCTGATCATTACCCTCCTGAGTTTTGATAGATCATCCTTAACTTCCGCATAGATCTATGGGATCTAACAATCCACTAGATTTTGGTCCTTTTCCTAACAATTTTATCACCGTTCATTCTCCTAAAGATATCTGGCGAGGAAGATTTGGCATTTTTCCACTAGATCTCGACCCCTGTGAGACAATGTTGCTCTCAGCCTTGCTCTGAACACTTCAGGGTGATATCCTTTTCTCTCTCTGAACAACAGAGTTTACTTTGAGCTAAGTTTGTATCGCCCTCTTACTTTGAGTATGCTGGAAGGGTGCAGGGAATAAGGGAAGGAACAAAATCATGGAGGGACTTTTTCTTTTTACCCACAGAAGATTCTGTTCGAAGCAAATTAGATGGGTGTAATAATACCCTTACGATCAGAATTGAATCATTCCTATTTTTTTTTACATTATAAGCTTAAAACAAAATTGATTTATGCCATGGGAATACATTTTTTCTTTGGTGATTTTTGAGGTTCATTACATAGGGTAGGCTATTTTGGAAAACCCTTCTATAAATATGAAATAATACCTAGTGATTCCCATGAATGACCGGATATCCACTACATCCTTTAGTACCTACCATTCCACGATGGCTTTTATTTTCTCACGGTCGACTGCAAAGCCTTCCGCAGAAATTACATGTCCTAGGTATTGTATTTTATTTTGACAAAAATCACATTTATTAAATTTGGCGTATAGTTTGTGTTTCCTCAAAGTTTGCAGTACTATCCTTCAGTGTTCTTCATGTTCTTCTTATGTTTTAGAATATACCAGAATATCGTTGATAAATACTAGTACGAACTTGTCCAAGTATTGGTTGAAGATATTGTTCATTAGACACATAAACGTGACTGGTGCATTAGTGAGTCCGAAAGGTATGACTACGAATTCGTAGTGTTTGTATCTTGTTCAAAAAGTTGTTTTTCTTATGTCCTCATATTTTATCCTAACTGGATGATAACCGGATCATAAATCCAACTTTGAGAAGATCTTGGCCCCACCTACTTGATCGAACATATCATTTATCATAGGTAAGGGGTACTTACTCTTAATAATAATTTTGTTCAATTGTCTATAATTGATACATAGTCTTAGAGTACCATCTTTTTTTTTCACAAGGAGGATTGGTGCTCCCCATGGTGAAACACTCGGTCTAATATACTCTTTGTCCAATAACTCCTATAGTTGTATTTTTAATACTATCAATTCTGGTAAACTCATTCGGTAAGGTGCTTTTGAGATGGGGGATGAACCAGGTAACAGTTCTATGGAAAAGTCTATTTCCATTCTAGAAGGTAATTCAGGTATTTCATCAACAAATATGTTTGATGCAGGAGCATCTCTCCATGTCAATCAATCAGCCAGCCAGCCAACCACATCACCGAATTCAAATCATGTGATGAAGAGAGGCACAGTCCTCATTTTGATTTTAGAATTGAATGTAATTAAATGTTTAAGCTGGTGAGCTGTGAAACCATGTTTTTGCACAGGATGTAGATAAGAAGGCCTTTAATGTTTGTAAGGCTGAAATCTATATCCGGATAGTGGACTAGACAGCCCATTCAATGTAATTGAATAGGGTAGGTGGATTTGGAGGAAAGAGCTCGAAGAGCCTCCTCATGTAAAAAGATCATTTTTGTATCTCTTTAGTAGTAAGTGGAGAATTAGATAGGAGATAGAATCTGCGAGTAGAGATCAGAAGAGAAGAAGGAACCGAGACCTTGTTACAGGCCGTGCCCAGGAACGCCTTGTAAATATAGGCATTTGCCATTTTAATATAAACAACAAGCAGTTTTTCCTGCATGTATTATGTGTTAAATGGGTGTCTGTGAGTGTTCTATTTTATGATGTGAATTCATGTTGTAGATGTATGCTAGGCATTTGCAGGTTCTTTTGATTTCAGGCTTGAGAGGTCTTTGAGGCTTCATACCAGGAGGGTGTAACAGAACACTATGGATTTTGATAGCCATGCATAGAGGTTGCATATCTGAACTCTACAGATTCAGACAAAGATGTGCTAGGTGGGCACACAACTGAAATCATCAAATCAAGGAGAAAACCTCAAGGTTGTTGAATACCTTGGAGGCTAGGCTATGGGAGAAGAATACAGTTGCAGACAGAAGATCTGAGGAGTTCTGTGAAGCTCTGCCACGTGAGCATTGAGCATGTGCAAGGAGTGCACAAAGAAAGACTTCTACTGAGAAGTCCACTGAAGGAACAAAATCACTGAGGATTCTCAGAACATACTCTGCTAGGAGTACATTGAGATATTGGGAAGGTAGGCACAGAGAAGAAGAGAACTCTTTGAGTTCTGTAAATTGAGGAAGAACCCACTGAGGGATCTTCACAGGGTTGTTGAACACCCTGATAATACTCAGAAAGGGGTTGCTGGAGTAAATGATAGCAGGAGGACATCCAAGTATTTCTCCATAGGAAGGAGAAAGGGAAAAGGACGAGTTTCCTTGGAGGTCGAAGCTACAAGAAAGCTCAGGTAGGTAGCACCTTTGCATGCATGTAAATACTCTGCAGAGGCAGGAGTTGAAAAATCCTTCAAGATTCAAAAGGAGTAAAGCTCAGGAGGGACAACGTTTTGATACGCGTAGCGAAGCTCAAGGTGAGGAGTTCATAGAGGAGAAGGGAGGTCAAGGTTGAAGCCTTTGGAAGATTAAAATTCTTCCAAGTCCCGGAAGGAAGCGCAGAAGCTCAGAAGTAGGCACATTAGCCATCCGTTCATATTGAGAAGAGATCTGGACCGTTCGGTTGGAAGTGGACGTGTGTCGCGAGATTACCCACATCGGGAACTCAGGCATCAGATGTTGGAAGAGGAAGTATTTCGACTTCACGAGTGGTGAAAAGGAGAGAGCTCCGTGTTGTGGGGCCTAGCTGACGTCACATCGGGATATCGACATTCGGGATATTGGAGTTCTCGAGGTCTAGAAGTCAAGAAATTGGTAACAAAAGTCGCGAAATCGGGAGATTGGATCAGGGTCATCCATCTATTGGGGACACGCGGCGAGGATCCAGATTATCAGGGAAAGTCCCAATAGAAAGACAAATCGACGCATCGAGGGTTCAGCATTCGCGAATCCTAAGGGAAAGACTTTTGGAGCATCATAAGTCACGAAATCCCGACGGGGTAATGGGGCATGGAGAAGTCAACTCACACGTGTGTCGGGTAATCGACATATCGACATTTCGCCCATTGGTATTTTGGGGATCCAGAGGACGAGAGGTTGGATGCTTGGGTCGCAAAACCATGATAGGAGATAAGACTGCGGTCTTATGGGATAACGGTCATGTAGACCAAGAGTTTATCTAGGAGGGCTAACATGTAAAGGCGCGTATTAGTGAATCAATGATCGGGGATTCAAGGGGACAGTGGTTCTCGTGGCATCAGGGATCAGAGAGTCCCAGAACCCAAATTTGTGTTGAGGAAGAGGCAGCAGTCATAGTGAAGAAGACCGTGGGGAAATTAAGGACCTGTGGATCGGGGTTTTCAGAAGAGATTCTAGTAAGGGGATCAAATGAGCTGCTTCGGCTCAAGAATTGATTGATCGATCCTGTGAGTAGGAGAACGAGGTTGTGGTCATGTATTACTGCATCAAGTGGTATCAGAGCCTGATTCTTCTCTGTATATTTCAGGCAAGGGAGGCAAGGGAAGGAGACAGAGTGCTGGAGACTTTGTGATGGGTGTTTGCAGGCAGGTAACAATAAAAAGGACAGTTAGCAGGACCGCAGAATGAATCTGGAAACACTTAGGTTGTAGAGTGACAACAACAAATTTTACAGGAAGGAAAACGAAGACAGGAACATGGCTACTGAAGGCCATAGGTATGCTGAAAGGAAAATCCCAGAGCTGATGAGAACAGCCGAAAGGGGAAAAGAATTTGTTGATATCAGGGAAAAAATGGAAGAGCTAGAACTGCGAATGCAACAGAATGCGAAGCAGGGATGGGCATATGAATGGCCCATGAAGAATCTAAAGATAAAATGGCCAGTCAAAGAATTGATGGCTAGAAGACAGCGTGGGCTGTTAAAACGATGGTTGAGGCATACTAAAAACCTCGACTGACCTGAAGAAATGGTTTAGGTATGTGAACCAGAGACTGGGAAATTTCTCGGTGAAGAGAATGAAATGGGATCAGTTGAGGATCTCAAGGACTGCCAGGAGGGCAGGGAGGAAATTCCATATTGCCAGGTGGGCAAAGAGTTGAGGTCACTGCGGGATCTCACAGACTGTCAGGAGGATAGCCATGGAATTTCACATTGCCATCTAGGCAATGATATGAGGTCGCTGCGGGATCTCGAAGACTACCAGGAGGGTAGTGGAAGCATCCCATATTTCCAAGTGGGCAGGGATGAGCAGATGAAACTATCTGAGAGTCTCATGAACTTAGAGGTGAATTTGGATCAGCAGGTGCAGCTGACAGAGGATGAAGATTCATGTGGTTTTCTAAGCCATGTGAATGAATATGATGACAAGTTAAAAAATTTCACCTTCCGGGAGGCCAATCTGAGGATCCTTATAATGATTGGGGGAATCAAGATACTCCTACCACTTGCCCAGGAGGAGGTAGAAATTTGTGTTGCAGATGCAGCAACAACAGAGGGACAGCTAGTTGAGACTGTCACGGGAGAATTGGATCAGATATCTGAAGTTGCCCAAGCAGACGGAAAGGAAAATGAGCATTCTGAGGAGTGTCTCAACATATTCAACCAGGAAGCTAAGGAAGTTGTAGCACTAAAGCTGACAACCGAAGAAGATGAAGAGGATGATGATAATTCGTAGGAATGGCTCGATATTTTCGGCCAGGAGACTGAAAAGACTGCAACATGGGAGTTTGTAGAAGAGGAAGAAGAAACAGATAACACTAGTTTAGATGATCTGTATGAACAAATTGAATCCCTGGAGAGGAGGGTGAAGGTGCAGGGCATGTACATCCAACAGATAAAGTTGGAAACTGATGAAGAAGGCATGGGAGATCACGATGATCTGCCTATGTGCCGAAATTTTTTCCAGCTAAGCAGACTGCTTGGATAGGACCAGCCATTGGAGCAGCTGGACGAAGTGATTGACATGATCAGGAAGCTGATGATCTGGTCAGTAGAAACTATCAGCCAGGAGAGGCTGAGCAGCAGGAAGCCAGCAGTAGTAGCACAGCGGAAGCGACCGTAGCAGCAGGAAGATGGAGCGGATGGACAGCTCCATAGGATGAGTTGGCATCCAGGGGGATTGCCACTACTGATATGGGAAACTCATGAGTAGGAGCTCATGAATTTTTCAGCTGAGGAGTATGATGCAGGAGAATCTCTCCACGTCAATCAACCAGCCAGCCACGTCAACGAATTCAAATCGTGTGATGAAGAGAGGCACAATCCTCATTTTGATTTTTGAATTGAATGCAATTAAATGTTTAAGCTGGTGAGTTGTGAAACCGTGCCTTTGTTCAGGCTATAGATAAGAAGGCCTTTAATGTTTGTAAGGCTGAAATCTAGATTCGGATAGCAGACTAGATAGCCCATTCAATGTAATTGAATAGGGTAGGTGGATTTGGAGGAAAGAGCTCGAAGAGCCTCCTCATGTAAAAAGATCATTTTTGTATCTCTTTAGTAGTAAGTGGAGAATTAGATAGGAGATAGAATCTGCGAGTAGAGAGATGAAGAGAAGAAGGAGTTGAGACCTTGTTACAGGGCGTGCCCAGGAGCACCTTGTAAATATAGGCATTTGCCATTTTAATATAAATAGAAAGCAGTTTTTCCTGCATGTATTCTGTGTTAAATGGGTGTCTGTGAGTGTTCTATTTTATGATGTGAATTCATGTTGTAGATGTATGCTAGTCATTTGCAGGTTATTTTGATTTCAGGCTTGAGAGGTCTTTCAGGCTTCATACCAGGAGGGTGTGACAGAACACTGCAGGTTTTGATAGCCATGCATAGAGGTTGCATATCAGAACTCTGTGGATTCAGACAAAGATGTGCTAGGTGGGCACATAGCTGAAAGCATCAACTCAAGGAGAAAACCTCAAGGTTGCTAAATACCTTGGCGGCTAGGCTATGGGAGAAGAACACAGTTGCAGAAAGAAGCTCTGAGGAGTTTTATGAAGCTCTGTCAGGTGGGCATTGAGAAAGTGCAAGGAGTGCACAGAGAAAGTCTTCTACTGAGAAGTCCACTGAAGGAACAAAATCACTGAGGATTCTGAGAAGATACTCTGCCAGGAGGGAATTGAGATATTGGGAAGGTAGGCACAGAGAAGAAGAGAACTCTTTGAGTTCTGTAAATTGAGGAAGAACCCACTGAGGGATCTTCACATGGTTGTTGAACACCCTGATAAGACTCAGTAAGGGGTTGCTAGAGTAAAGGATAGCAGGAGGACATCCAAGTATTTCTCCATCGGAAGGAGAAAGGGAAAAGGATGAGTTTCCTTGCAGGTCGAAGCTACAGGAAATCTCAGGCGGGTAGCACGTTTGCGTGCATGTAAATACTCTGTAAAGGAAGGAGTTGAAAAATCCTTCAAGATTCAGAAGGAGTAAGGCTCAGGAGGGACGCATTTTCATACGTGTGACGAAGCTCAAGGTGAGGAGTTCGTAGAGGAGAAGGGAGGTCAAGGTCGAAGCCTTTGGAAGATTAAAATTCTTCCAAGTCCCGGAAGGAAGCGCAGAAGCTCAGAAGGAGGCACATTAGCCATCCGTTCAGATTAAGAAGAGATCTGGACCATTCGGTTGGAAGAGGACACGTGTCACGAGATTACCCACATCGGGGACTCGAGCATCAGAGGTTGGAAGAGGAAGTATTTCGACTTCATGAGTGGTGAAAAGGCGAGAGCTCCGTGTCGTGGGGCCTAGTTGACGTCGCATCGGGATATCGACATTTCGGATATCGGAGTTCTCGAGGTTGAGAAGTCAAGAAATTGGTAGCAAAAGTCTCGAAATCGGGAGATTGGATTAGGGCCGTCCATCTATTGGAGACACGTGGCGAGGATCCAGATTATCGGGGAAAGTCCCGATAGAAAGCCAAATTGGCGCATTGAGGGTTCAGTGTTCGTGAATCCTGAGGGCAAGACTTCCAGAGCATCAGAAGTCACGAAATCCCGATGGGGTAACAGGGCATGGAGAAGTAAACTCGTGCATGTGTCAGGTAATCGACATATTGACATTTCTCCCATCGGTATTTCGGTGATCCAGAGGACGAGAGGTTGGACGCTTGGGTTGCAAAACCCCGATAGGAGATAAGACTGCGGTCTTATGGGATAACGGTCATGTAGACCAGGAGTTTAGCCAGGAGGGATAACATGTAAAGGCGCGTATCAGTGAATCGGTGATCGGGGATTCAAGGGGACAATGGTTCTCATGGCATCGGGGATTAGAGAGTCCCGGAACCCAATTTTGAGTTGAGGAAGAGGGAGTGGTCGTAGTGAAGAAGACCGTGGGGAAATTAAGGACCTGTGGATTGGGTTTTTTAGCAGATATTCCAGTAAGGGGATCAAATGAGCCGCTTTGGCTCAAGAATTGATTGATCGATCCTGTGAGCAGGAGCACGAGGTGGTGGTCGTGTATTACTGCATCAACGTCTCTGAATTCACGTAGGACAAAAAAGTATTCTAAGTGGGGGTTATCTTCTTTTTCCAACATGTTTGTTACTTGGATGGCATAAACTTGACACCCCTTCCTCATGCATTTCTTTAATTGTATTGTTGAAACTTTTCTAACTGATATTGGTTTTGGAATACCTTGGGTTGTCCTAGTAATGTCGTTTTCATCTTTATACTTTAGTGTCTTTGCATAACAATCTAGTACTGCTTTGTGCCTTCCTAACAAATCCATTCTGATAATCACATCATAAGATCCTAGTGGTAGAACGTTCAGATTTGTTCTTATGTTTTCACCATCTAAACTGAGGTCATAATCAAAAATAAAGTCAACCACTTTCCTCTTAGTTCCTATTGCTAGTTGTACCAACCATGATTTTGTGTGTCTTATTTTCTTTATTTTATTTGAATTTACTACACCATGAGTGATATAACTTAACGTTGCACCAAGATCAATTGAAATAAAAATTTGGGTGCTATTGATTTTACCTTCGACTTCCACCACTGAGGACTGGTGGTCAGCTTGTTGATCATCATTGGCTGCATTTATCCGATGCAGGCTTCTGCCCACATCACCCACCGTCGAGGCTTCTTGCAAATTATGAACAAAAGTTCTGTTTGTTGTATTTAAATGTAACATCCCGCTCTGGCGCACTGAGCGGACTTATTCTTTGAGGACACTTGCTCGCAAGTGATCTGGATTATTATGCTATTAAAACATTTGACTTTGATTATGATGCGTTATGGGTAGATGACATGTTGTTTTACTACATTGACATAGACAGGTGCTATTGACTCGGTTTTACTGAGTGTGCAGGGTTTTAGACCTTGAGGATGCAGAGGCATCAATGGAACCCCTTGGACTCCGGATCGAGTCAGGGAGTGTGCCATTGGGGTTTGATTGTTTTACTGTGATATTAAGGCATATGACTAGATAATATGATATGGATATGTTCTGACATGATTTGTTGATGATGCAGGTTGATGATAGCTTACCGACCAGACTAACATATGGAGTAAAGGAGTCTCACACAACCACCAGAGATGTTGAGTGAGAGGTGTGGACATCATCCCTGCCACAACCTAATAGCACTCCCGTCGTGGCTCGAACTATAGGTTAATGATTACCCAGTTCCAGAGCACTGACGATGCTGTGAGGGCAGACTTCGACAATCACTCACGATGATTCTATGGGGCACGCAATAAGGTCGGGGAATTATTCCTTAGAAGCCCTTAGTCTCCCACAAGTTCACCCGGTGGAGTGTTGACTCCAGGGGTTATTGATGTCTACCAATCAGTCAAGAGGTGAGTGGCACCCTTGGAGCACATAGAGTGTTCTGAAGGTCACGTCGCACAAGGGAACATATGAGGCGAGTGACACCCTTGGAGCACCTAGTGCGTCCTAAAGGGTATGTTCCATTGATGATGATAGAGGGTTGAACCTAGATGGCCCTAAGGCAAATAACAAGTTAAAATTTTTTAAAACAATTTCCCTAATTAAATGTCTCCCAGTACAAAATCTATGTACTAAGTCTAAAATTTCGCTACAGGTAAAATTTTGTCTACCTTTAAAAAAAAATAATAATTAAAAAATAAGTAGATAAAATGAAATAAAATAATAAAATTTAAAATAAAAACCACTTAAGAAATAATTATGGTCTTCATAAAATTTTGTAACATGAAGGGAGTAAGAAATTAAATTATTCATAAGAAATAAAATAAAATCTGTGGATATAAAAAAGTAAAGAGAGAATTAATTATTTTATCATTTGATAATTTAAAAGATACTAAATTAATGATAAAAGGGAAAAGGGGTTATATTCCACACTTGCCTTTTTGAGTTTTAAGTAAAAGGGGAAAGAGGGAAAATAAAAAAAATAGGAAACTAGGGAAAAGAGGTAACATAAAAAGGAAAAAGGGGAACTTAAGGGAAAAAGAGGGAAGTCAACTTAGTAAGGAATCCACATTTAAGAGCTTTCTAATTTTAAACTGAATTAACAATTCCATAATAGGGAAAGCCTTTAAAACCTGTAAGGGAATCTAGGGACACCTAGGAGTGATTCTAGGAGTAACTCTAGGTGGGTGAGGGAAATAAAAATAATTACTTAATTAAAGAAAATCATTTATGGAGGAATGTAGGGGATGGGGGACACTTGTACGGAGAGGAAATTTTAGGAATTTATTTTTAAAACTTTAATTAAATGAGATTTTAGGAAAGAAAGGAAGTTCAATAATCTATAAAATAAAGGAAGGAGAAGGATGAAGGATCATCTTCTGTTTGCGTAACGTTACGTTGGAGAAATATCGACTTGACTGATTTACTTGTGGGGAGTTGGGATACCCATCTCGAAGAGGAGTGGTAGCTCGGCCTTGCGAGGTGAGTTGGGAGATAGATGAAATCTTTGGATAGTGTGTGTGGCCCCTTTGCGGCTCGGGGTGCTAAGTGGGAGGAAGAGTACCCCTAGCATTGGCTAGGAGGTACCAGTGAAGTCTCGACGATCGGCGAGTGAGAGTTACACAGAGCGCGGGACGTCATTCGAAGCGGGTGATTAGGAAATGGTACACTCTTTTATTTGTAGAATAGAATGCATTAAAACTTATGCTTGGATTTGCATATTGATGTGTAAATGGATTGGATGCTTAGATTGATAACAAACCCCTTTTTCTTAGCCTAGCTGATTGTTTGGTTGATTGATTTCCCATGGACTTCATCCCTGCATGACTCAACAGCCCTGTGGTTTGACTGTGACCCATGCGTTTGTTTTCCCGTCGTCCCTAGAATGCCAGTCCTCGCCTGAGCAGTCAGCCAAGAGCCTGATCTACGATCGTTGCCTTAGCGTTAAGATACCTATGGATCTCAATGCCCTGCTTTTCTGTGCGAGGATGGTGATGCAAAGGTGAACCTTTAGCCGTCTCCCTCTATTGATGTCCTTGCTAGATTAATGACTTGTGTCCTTCAACACGACCTCTGCGTTTGGATTATCTTGGGTCCTTGATGTTTATTCTGCGCCCCACTGATAGAATCCCTGTGATCCCTTCGGTGAGTTATCCTTAGGGCCCTGGCATCCTCTTACTGTAGTCAGCATTTTTACATTGGTATCCAGAGATGTAAAAAGTATCTAACTTCGATCTGCGTTTTGTTCTTGCTGGATTGACTTGTTCTTATCACTTCTGTGATTTTCGTTATGTGGTGGATGTAAACAAAAATATCTTACCTATGCATTTGTAATTATGCAACAAATATAAAGTATTGCATTTAGGTAATGATGAGAAGGGAATACTTCAACGAATGAAATTTATGATCGATGTAATTTATTCACTCTGCATTCAATAAGGTGCAGATAAAAATATATTACTTCAGCGTTTACATCATATGGCAGTTGTAAACTCAAGCCTTGCGCCTTCATACTTCAGCGAATGAAATTTATGATAGATGTAATTTCTTCACTCTGCATTCAATAAGGTGCTGATAAAAATATATTAATTCAGCGTTTACATCATATGGCAGCTGTAAACTCAAGCCCTGCGCCTTCATCACTTCTCTGGCGAAATCTAACCGTTTAGTTATCATGCTGGCCAATTGTTTCTGTATGCTCATTTGGTAATGGCCTATTGAACTCGGCGTCTTCGTCAGTTTTAACCGAGAATTTAACTCTGAATACTATTCGGTCAATGGTGAATTCATCCTGTGTGTTCTTCACTTGTTTTTGGCATGGTATCCCCGCCCTTCATCCATCCTTACAGCCCCGTTTCATCAGCTCATCCCCTTTCTACATTGGGTTGGCCTTCATTCTGTGTTTTTATCATTGCAGTATTCCTGTCCCCTGCATTTATCTGTGGATGGCATTATCTTGGCAGGCGTTCCTGCAAACTTCATCCCAAATGTTCTGATTTGTCACCCATTACGGCCCTAGCCTTTACCAACATTAATTCACAGCTTATGGAATCAAGCCGTCTCCTTGGGAAGGTTGGCCAGCGATAGCCAATTCCAGACACATGAAATGTTTTTGTGAACACAAAAACACGTGTAATTTATGCATTCAATCCAACACCTGTTCACTATCAATTAAAGGGGTGCATGACTTCTTTTACACTATTCTTATTATGATGATACCTGTCAGAATTAAACCGTTGTTTATAATTATAGAACAAGGAAGATTGCATTTTTGGTGTGCCCCCACTATTTGTCTCTAATTGAGGACTGTGTGCAATGAATGGTCGAGCGTGCTTAACTACTGGATGAGCCTCACCTACCTGGCAGTGCGTCCTGTTGGCATCGGTTGGATTGGAATAACCTTCCTCCCCCTCCTTTTTTTTTCAATTTTAAAGTAATGTTAGGGGATTCTATTTGCTACAGATGGCAGTAATTTCCTTTAACCTTTTTGACATCCAAACCTTATTAACTATTAACATTAACATTCCACATCATATAATTAATTCTTTACCAAGGTTAATGGCTAGTAAGAATGCGATAGGATTAAATTGGAGTGATTACAATTACTGCTCTGATAGTTTTCCTATTTTGGGGGTTTTAACTTCTATAAGTATTTAGATAATACTTTTCATAAAATGTCAAATTGGAGCCATTATAATTAAATATTGAATTATATTTATAGGTTATATCCAATAGATGGAGGTTTTTAAAGTTTGTTTGATTACTATGTAAAATCTTCTTGCAACAACTTGGAAGAAACAATTGTTTTCAATTTCAAGCTTGGACCAATAGTCACCATTTTGGACATATAGTTTTCATTTAGTTTCGGATTGGAATGATTTTAAGGGGATATGAAATTATATTTAGGTATATATGTCCAATAAAAACATTGTTTAAAATATGTTTATTGACATATCAATTACGGGATGAATAGTCAAAATGAATAAATGTGACATTGTTGAATTTTCAGACAAGCGGTTACTACTTTGGATACAAATTTTTGTTCGATATTGGAATAAAGTAATTCAAATTGAATAAGAAAGAGATTCTGAGGAACACATTCTCTAGAAACATGTTTAAATTTTTCTAAATGTCTCTGATTGGTCCCTTGAAACAGAAATGTCCTAACTATGTTTTTAGGAAATCCTTTAGTTAAAAATGTGTTATAAGTAAGAATAAAAGCTCATTTATCTTAAATTTTGATTGGGTATTTTGTGAGTGCCTCCATTTCATTGTAGTACTTTATTCTACCAAAAATGGTTCAGTTCCTTCATTAAATGGTTCAGTTCCTTCATTAAATGGATTCGGTTTTCGGGCTATTTAAATTACATTGAAACAGAAGACTAAACTTAGGTCTCGTAGTTTTCTTTAAAATAAGAGATATTTGTTAATAATCATGATTACTTGCACTTTGTTTTTAGGCCAAGACAATTTATGCCTATATGGATATCCTACTGAATCATGGGAGGTTAAGTTGCCTGTTGAAGAACTCCCACCAGATCTCCCAGAACCAGTTTTAGGTATCAATTTTGCAAGGGATAATATGCAGCGAAAAGATTGGCTTTCCATGGTTGCTGTGCATAGTGATGCTTGGTTGATTGCTGTTGCTTTCTTCTATGGCGCTCTGTTTAACCGGAATGAGAGGTATTCATTTAGTTTCTATGTTTTTCCTATTTGTCAATAATTTCACACAGCATTAATTTTATTAGGTAACATCATTATAAATTTTGTTCTGATTTTGTTTCTGTTTACGTCGTCATTATATATTAGCACCATGGAGATCTGSTGAAAAAAAAAAATTAGCACCATGAAGCGCAAATTTTATTAAGAGACATCAAKAAAATTTTGTTTTGATTTTGTGTATATTTGCATCATAATTTTTTGTGGTTGTGTCATGACTTTTACTTAGATTTGGCTAGAGGTAATAGTGATCTAGACTGTTGTTTTCTGTTTTGGTTCTTTATTTGCGGATGTTTTGTGTTATAGTTCCTTATTTATTTACGGACGATGGACTTGCTTAGATAATTTTATAAGCAGTATTTTCGTGCGTCAGAACATGACTCGTTAGAAGTGCCATCTGTTTCATTAGAAAATTCAGATGATGTTATAAATATCCTAAACAATATTTTAAACAGTTTAAACTTGAATGATGTTATGAGGTTTACTGTTTCTATGCATACCAGTGTTATTATATATCCTATTTTTTATATCAATGTTATATCTAAGATATGTATTCAATAATTTAAACAATAAAATGCTTTTTAGTCTACCATTATTTTTGAATCTGTACTTTCCTTCTGCAATTCTCATATATCTTGTTTTAATTTAAATCATTGTCTTCAATTTGAAATAAAAATATATCTAAAATTGAAATAAAATCTGAACTAAAAATATCTGAAATATATATTATGATTATTATTTATCTTTTTTTTTCCTTTTGAGACCCTCGTTTGCATTTCTTAGTGAACGTTACACTCGTGGCTGCAATGAGACTTGAGTTGAAGTTTTGTGCTCCATGGTGTTACCTATATGTATCTAATGTATTTGTATGTATTTTATAAAACAACTCCCCAAAGTGTGTTCTGCATTTTTTTTTCTTGGCACTTTTCTTATTCCATGTGATATATAAGTGTTTTTTATATCTTTTGAATATTTTTTTGTTAACTTATAGGAAACTTCTTTTTAGTATGATAAATGATCTCCCAAGTGTGTTTGAGGTGGTTATTGAGAGGGAGAAGGACAATGGGAAATTTAATTCTGGTAATAGTGGAAGCAAATCTAAAACATCCGGGAAGGTTAGGAGTTTTTCCCTCTTTGAGAATACAAAAATAATATTTTTCTTGCAAATGTTTGTTATTTGGTATTTTTTTTTTAGTACAAAAGCTTGCTTTTCATGACATGTTTTTTTATTTTTTCTTATAGAGAATGAATGATGATCGATTAAAGAATCCTAAATTAACTTCAATGGTAGAGGAGGAAAAAACATACAAGGATGACAATGATGAGAACTGCAATACAATTTGTGAAATTTGTGAGAAGATCTATTATCCTGGTGAATTTTGGATTGCGTGTGATACTTGTAAAAAGTGGTTTCATGGCAAGTGTGTGAAAATTTCAAAGGCTAAATCCAAAAAGATAGGCCTATACAAATGCCCTTTATGTAATAGAAAGAATAATGTTCACCATTGAAGAATATAAGTAGTGTATAGCATGCCAAGGTGCTTACCAAACCTTACCTCAAAAGTCCTTTGAAAAGTGCATTAACCATACTTTGAAGTTACTTATTTTTCAAAATTTCAAGGTCATTTTTTTGAATTTGACATACTAAAACTATTTATTTTAAGGTATGGATGTTTCTATTCCTATAGAACATTGAACGTGTATGCATAAAAGTTTAACATTGTTTTATTACAAGATAAATTTCACTTTAGCATTTCTCAAAATTGTCATTTCCATTTTTATTCCCAATTAATACCATGTAATGTAATAAAATGAATGCCGTAAACCTTTTACAAATGATTTGATTAAAGGGATTTTCAAAGGAAAGGTCTAAAGGTCTTTACAGATTAAATCCACTTTTAATGTTGTAGGATTAAACCTAGATGTTGATTTGTAAAACATTACAATCAAATATGGGATGTCCATAAATAGGTTACTAAGATTTTGTCAATTGGCATTATGGCTAATGTATAATATCTCTAGAAAATTCTATGTTTTTGACCAAACAACATTTGGGTTTGGAATTGTATTAATTTTTAATACTCATTCTTGAAGTTAATTTTAACAAAGGGATGTTTAGTGATGTAGAGAAACCCATCATACTTTTCACATAAAGATCAAAATTACTGAAATCACCACTAACTTTTATATTACCTTTAATGATATTATTATTTTGTTTCACACCTAACCCTAAAATGTATAAAACCTAACCCCTATGACCTTTATCACACTTAATCTATAATCTTTAACCCGTAAAAAAACTATTACACGTAACGAGTATAGTTGGTATCACCACTAACCCTTAAGAAGTCCTTACATATACTAGAGAAGAAGTCCTTGAAGAAGGGTGATCACTATACTATTAAGAGTTGGTGCAACATAAGCTATGACTTCCAAACAATCTTCTAACTTGTGAATGTAAATGCCATAAAGGGTAGGGGATAGAGGAAAACCATGTTGGAGTCATATGGTGTAGCACCATTTCTTCTAAAAATGCTTGGTTCTCCTAAAAATGGAAATAATGTTCTCATACAATTGACTTATTTTAAAGGTTGGACCTAGGAATAGTGTCAAAATATTTTCTAAAATTAATGAAACAACAAAGGATATTAGTTTTATTGTTGTGACACTCTTCTTTAATAATCCTAAGAGTGATAAGGTGATCCACACTTGAATGAAAACATCTATAACTGGCCTAAAATTTATCTCATTTTCCATGACATTATATATATATATATATATATATATATGTTTAAAAATAAAAAAATATAAATAAAAACTATTTATAAATCCAAAATATAAATATAAAAAAATATAGAGACATGAAAGATATGTGAAATAAATTTTAAATATAATTAATTATGAAATATGTATGAAACAAATGATCATGCTACACCAACCATTACCACCGATTTTAGAATGTAAGCTTTCACATTTAGACATAACGTGGTAAATATTTTGGGATAAACATTGTGTGCTTCGTTTTTGAAATGTCCAACATTTCGAGTGGACACTCCACCCATCATGAGGGACAACGTAGACCAAGTTTGACTATGTAGACCATGTTGATTATTATAGAACTTGGTTGACTATGGTTCACCTTGGTTGAAAATGGTTCACCTTGGTTGATTGTGGTTGTCCATAGTTGACCATGACCATCATTAACCATAAATATAAGTACCATGGTTGACTATGGTTCACCTKCGATGACCATGACCATGGTATACCATGAGTGTCATCATGGTTGACAATGAGAATGGTTGACCACAATAGTAAGTGTGGTTGACCATGGAAGACTATGGTTGACTACTATTAAATATGGTAGACCATGGGTGAACATAACTATGGTCGATATTAACCATGCTTGAATATGTTAGACCATGTGTTTGGATATGGTTAACAATGTATATGGATGACTATGGTTGACCACAACAATGGTTGTGTATAGTGTGTCATATTTTTTATTAGTTTCATTAACATGATTTACGATAGAATTTTTATCTTCTTTGAAAATTCAATAATCATATACTGAAATATATAAGAAACATAAAAACAAGAAGAAGAAGACAAAAAGATTTATCATGGGAAAACCCCAAACTCAGGGAAAAACCCAACCAATGTTTCTTAGAGAGAATATTCCAATACAACCATGAGCATGCTTTATTGCCAAGAGAAAACCAAAAATGAAGAAACCTTGATAACAAATACTTGTCTTCTTCATGTCAAACCCTAGCGAGAGTAGATAATTGAGCAACACCATAGAACTGGCACAAGATAGGCACATCACTAGTGCAAGATAATGCACCACAAAACCGACACAACTGGAAATTGGTAAAAAAAACTGCAACTACAACTGGTGCGAACCAACTGGGAAGCACCAATAATATCCTTTACCAAGTGGGGTGCACTCTCCAAGAGAACCAAATAGTGGAAATAGGGAAACTGCAGTTGCAACTGCAACTGCTTAGTGCACACTGTAGAAGGAGAACTTCCTGACTGTACAAATCAAATGACCCTGATTAGTATTTATATTAAAATAGACATTTGTATAGGTTCAACTTCTTATTATGGATCTTTATTATTTATGTGGACCAACTTCTCTTGCTCAAAATTATATTTCCACTTTATTATTATTTCCCATGGGCCGACTTCTCTTTGTTGGTCTTCTATTTTACTTTATTCTTTCTGGGTTGTTCTTCAACTTCCCAATGGTATTCCTTTGACTTATTGGAATGTTATTATTCTCTAAGAAAATTTTTCCAAGGGGAAATACCTCCCGCAACTACCAAAACATCAAAACTCCCTCTTAGCTAGGGAGGTATCTTTCCACAATGTCTTCATCCAGTAGTGCAAAACTACTACAATGCCATCAATAGATCCATCCGATACCATAGTCTATATGACTATGTTGCAATCAACTAGTATCATTAAGCTACTACCATGTTGTTCAACAATCATCTACCAACACAAAGATGTCACCATGTTATCATGATTACATAGAAATTAACTAGTAGCATTAAGATACCACCATGCTATCTAGTAGTCTCTCATGGATATGCAACAATCAATTGGTAGCACTAAGTTACTACCATTCCATGAGCCATAGTCACAATTTTCCATCCACTAGTATTCGTAAGACTACTATCATGCAATCTAATAGTCTCCATAACTAGGCAAAAATCAACTAGTATCACTAAGATACTACCATGACATCAACCATAGTTATGATCTATGTGACTATGCAACAATCAACTAGTAGCACACAATTATTACCATGCCATCCACCATAGTCATATCCTAAAATCAACTAGTAGCTACACAAGATGCCACCATGAAGTCCAACAGTCTCTACGATTATGAAACAATCGACTAGTAACACATATATACCACCATGCCATCAACCATAATCATAGTTTGTAGTCCCTATGACTATGAAACAATTAACTAGTAGAACACAACTACTACCATGCCATCAACCATAGTCGTAGTCGATGTCTCTATAACTATGAAACAATCAAATATTAGGATAAAACTACTACCATGCCATCAACCATAGTTATAGTCTCATCAAGTAGCATGAAGATACTCCCATAGTCCCCACAATTATGCATGTGATGTTTCTTCTCTCATCAGGTATGACAATGCATTACCCCCTTAGTCACCTCACATTATTGATCTAGGGAACCCTTGGTTAGAGGGGTTATCCAGTTGGAGGAGAAATAAGACACATGCCTCTCAATGAAGATGGACATTTTGCATCATGCCAAGCTTATCTCTGAAATACTCATACTTCACTCTAGACAGAGGCTTGGTGAAAATGTCCATTATTTTACCATTCGTGGATATGTACTGGAGCTCTATATCTCTTCTATGCACCATGTCTCAGATGTAATGATATTTGATCTCCAACTCTAGATCAAATAACCATGAAGGAAAATTATGAAGCCACAATGCTTCAGGACTTGTAACATTGGCTGCTATATACTCTTCCTTTGTTGTATTGAGTGCCACTGACGTATGAATCAACCTCTTGATGTTATTTTCCATTCCATTGCACTCCCTTCCCATTCAGAGTTTGTATAACCTTACAGCTTCACATCTCCATTTGAGACATATCTCAACCCATATTCAACTATACCATGTAGGTATATCAACACATGTTTTTCTACTATCCAATGTACATGTCTAAGCTCAACCATGTATCGAATCAAAGTGTTCACTGCAAAACATATGTTCGGCCTAGTGTTAAGAAGG
>SNQJ01S0015099.1:260675-275524 GCA_010110895.2 Picea sitchensis | reverse complement strand
CATCTTCTCATGGATGCGAGTAGCAGCCACATCTCTTCTCAGAGATAAGCTACCAGCGCCTTAGCTAGTTTATTTACATTCTGTTTGTAAGCATATTTCAGTCATTTGTTATTAATGAAATGAAGTCCTATTTCCGCTGCATCTCTGTGTTTATGTGTATTTCTGTATTTCATTGTGTTCCTACATAAATCCGGATCAGGCATGGTGTTGGTCCAACCAATCCATCCCAATTAGACATTCATAGGAACCTAAAGGTAAGATGTTCAATTCATCCCTTGTGCTCAGTCCATTCATGTCCACTGGACAGGACTTAGCCAACTCAACAAACTTTCTCTTGGCTCCTGTAGCCAACTGCACTAACCAAGATTTTCCATGATTTCTTCTTTTCAAATGCAAACTTTCCACCATTTCATATTACCCTTCATTTGTGTGCACCAATCTCGTAGATATATGTTAATTGCATTAATTGTTTCCAGTACTTTGTTTTGAGCAATTCATTCTCATTACATTTCCATTCACTTCCAAACCTTCTTCCCATTTGTGCATCTTATCTCTTCTTTAGAAATAGACTGGAATAATACTCTTTAAGATCACATTCATGTGATCAACTTTCATATTCTTTGCCACTCATTTTCATTAACAAACACATACCTTTTGCAGTTGCTATACTCATTTAGATTCAGTTCATACACAAAGATCAATAGTAGAAGGTATTGTTCAACCGTTGATTCTTCATATTTCACTTGCAATTCTTCCCACAAACACTCTACCACACCCATGAATTTTTTCCACACATTCTCCCTTTGTTTCAAATCTAATCCATTATTTCATATGATTATACCCATCATGAATTAGATCTATTCCATTACATAATCATATCTCCATTCCATCCCATTTCCGTTTTGCAATTGTTTATTGATTAAGATATTGATTAATTCATTAAGACCTTATCATATAGACAATCCTTTGAATGCAAAAAAAATAAACAAGTATCACTTTGTATTCATTATTTTCTGCCTAAAACTTAGTTAGACTCAAAAGGTATTATTCTTTGTATGGAAGTCTTTCAGAGCAGAAAATTAGTAAGCTTGTATTCTCATTCATTTCTTCTAAATGCCCATTGTATTAAATATCCATTACTCTTGTGCATTTGATTCACTCATTATTTATTTATGATTGGTATATACATTTAAAAGGGGTGGTTTTGAGTCTAAGTGAATCTCAAGTGTTGATTAAGTTTGATGACTTTGAGTTTCCCTGCACTTTGTTCCTACACTAGTTTAACATTTCTGATTCATGCACTAGTTTAGCATTTTTATTTCTGCACTTTAATTTCCTTTAGTTTCAGTCACCAAGGGAAAGATTAAAGGTCTAACTCATGAGATATGGCCTCCCCATGTTGGGCTTCTACCTAAGGTATTAGTTTATTTCCTGTTAATTGAATTCATTTTCGTTTGCTTGTTTCTTTTATTGCATTTAAGTGTGGATTCGCTATAGGAAATAAGCATTGAATGACATGAAACTTAAGTAAGCTACTCATGATTAATTACATGAACATCACCTTGAGTGCATGAAAGATTGTGATCTAATACTTTATAGCACTAAGTTATTCCTATGTCCGAGTGATAAATCCTTAGTGTCTATCTCTCACAGTTTACATTTAAATTTTGTAGTGTGGGTTTGAAGATTGTTTTGTCAGCTTTAGATTAGGCTAAACTAGGCTCCAATCCTAAACTTCATTTGCTTGCACCTCGAAGCTTACGAGCCCTGATTGATAATTTAATGTGGGAATTAATAGTACATATATTTATCCCCACAGTACTACCAAAGTTTTGTCGGATGTCCTTCTGAAGTTCCTTTCTTAGTGATACTATTTCAGCTTCCAAAGACTCATTTATTTTCTGTTTTTCTTCCACCTGATTTATGAGGGTTTCTTCAATCACTTTAGCTTCTTCTAGCTAAACCTTTAGACTTATGATAATATTTTGGACCTTTTCAAAAAATTTATTGGGGTTTTCAAAACTCTCCTTTCGCTTGATCAATTCTTCCTTGAAGGACCTTTTTTTCTTCATTTCCCTTTTTAGATCACTTAAATCACTGATTAGTTTGCCTCAAGATCCACTTTTCCTTCTTCACAATATTCTTGTTCACTTTCAAGGGTTTATTTATGAGTTTATTTTTCCATAAAGACCACTCTTTATGAGTCACTATCACTATCATTATCCTCATCGGATGAGGAACTATCTTCTTTTGACTAGAGGCTTTTCTTGAAGACTTTTCTTTTATTTCCTTTCTTGTTTCCCTTTTGATATTTCTTTTGTTTCTTGGGAACTTCTTCTTCATCACTATCTTAGTACTTTCTAGTTCCTTTCTTCAACCTCCTCACGAAGTTGGCTATTTCTTCATCTTCATCTGAATCATTGTTGCAGCAGGGGCTTGACTTTGAATTTTGCTTGTTCTTTCTTGTCTTCTTGGATGCTTTGAAAGTTGCTTCCTTCTTGGATGGATTATCTTGTTCTATTCTCATTTCATAAGATGTAAGTAGTCCATGTAGCTCATCCATACTCAATGTAGCTATATCTTCTCTTTATTCTAGGGATGAAATATTAGGATCAAATGTCATTGGAAGAGACCTTAATACCTTCTGAACAATTGTCAAATATTTAATTTCTTCTCCCAATACTTTAATAGTGTTCACTATTTCATCAACTCACATAAAATAAACTACAATATCTTCATCTTACTTCATTTTCAATTGTTCAAATTGAACTCTATAAGTTTGAATCTTGGCCCCCTTGACTTTGGCATCTCCTTCGTAAACATTTTGAAGTTTGTCCTAAATTTCCTTTGCAAAGTCGCAATGCATAACCTTGACATATATTGAATCAACCAAGCCATTCAAAATAGCATTCATAGCCTTCAAATTATTTTCACTAAGTTTATTTCCATATTTATCTATTAGGGCAGTGGTAGCTTCCTTTTATTTGTCTACTATTGCTTGTCAAACATCAAACCCTTGTGCTTGCAAAAACGTTTGCATCCTTTTGCTCCAGAAGGAATAGTTATGACCATCAAACACTGGAATTCCATTAGTGCAATCCATGATCTACCTTGAAGTAGTTAGATTGTTTCTTAAGGACCTGCTCCGATACCAATTGTTGGAATATTCACTAATACTAAGAGGGGGGTGAATCAGCACTAGGCACTATTTACCACTTTTAACCATAACATGTAAACATTAATTTATCAACAATTTATCACTTATGATTGCATTCAATATATCATAAACATATAATCATATATGCATAGTACCCAATAATTTTACATGGAATCCCAAATGGGAGAAAACCACATAATGTTTTTAATATATATCTTGAATATTACATTCACAAGAAGCACCAACTTCCAACATTCTCCAGCACCAACTGGAAGGAGGATCCAACCCCCTAGTTTACAGGCTCCAACATGAAGGAATATACTACTCCCTAGATTCTCCAAATCCAACTAGAAGGAGGCTCCAACCCCCTAGTTTATAGCCTCCAACCTTAAGGAATCTATAACTCCCTATATTATCCAGCTACAACTGGAAGGAGGCTCCAAACCCCTAGTTTTATGAGAACCAACTTGTTGGCACAAGGCATACCCAGGGTTCAACTCTCAAGAGTGCACCAACAAACCCAAGCTACTGGCCCTTTCGGTAGCACCTGTGAAGCAGATGCAGTCTCACCCGAAGCAGCTATGAGGGGGTTGCAGGACAGAGATGTCTACAACTAGGGGAATATCAAGTGGATCTAGTAGAACAACAACACAATATGCACCTATCACTTATCAAGATAGATCTATCCTGCGCAGTTATAGATCTGATCTAATGCAGTAATGCAAACAACAAAATAACAGCAACAGAGATCAAAGCATCAATCACACATACACAACACAAGGTATACGTGGTTCACCCTCTCTCTAGGGCTATGTCCACAGAATTGTGCTTATGATTTATTAAATAAAAGCATACAGTTCTTATCTCTTCTCTCAGCTAGCAGATCTTCTTTCTTCTTCCTCTTTCTCTACCCTTCCTATGCACCCAGCTGCAGGACTCGACCTTCACACACAGCTGAAGATCTTACAATACAATCCTTTCTCTCAACAGAGATATAACGATACTCAATAACCAATATATGATGAACCACCCAACCCAGGTCATCTTGACCTTTATTTATACATTAAAATCACTCACCGACAGTCTTAGGTTGAAACCTAGGTTCCAAAACCCTAGGTGTCTAAAACCCTAGGTCAACTTGACCCTCTTTTTTCGTGCTTCGCCAGCCTGTCTTTCCTTCCTTCTCACGCGGTGCTCCAAAGAATCCCATGGTGGATTTTCCCACTTTCTGAGTTGTTCTTGATCCTTCTCCCTTATTGATTTGTCATCCTCGATCTCCTCATCCAACGGCTTTCTTTTCCACACTTCACTCCATCTTTTCTGCTTTTTTTCTCACTTCGACCCAGGGACAGTCACTGTGTATCCCGCGAAGCTCGCTCTTTACCTTTTCTTCCTTGTACTTCTCTTCCTTCCATAACCAAGGGCCAAAAATCCCCCAACGCTCACTTGTGACTCATCCTGAGGCACTTTGGATCTGGTTCCTCTATTTTTCTTCGACATGGACGGCGCAGTGCAGCCTTTTATTTATGCTTTATGCCTCCTTTCCATCCCAGTGCAGACTATATTTTCTGTATCTGGTACCCAGTTTCAACTGCTCCTGGTACCTAGACCCTTTTCCTCATGTATTTACTTAGAGCTGTGAGGTAGCTGGTTGTCATAGTACAACTTCAGCCGACTCCCATTCACCAATCCTTCTTTCCATTCTCCACTCAACATCTTCAGTTGCGTAGCTCCTCCTTCTATGACATAGAAGATCTCATATGGTCCAAGCCAATGCGTTCTGAACTTCCCAGGGTGTTTTGTAAACTTACTATCATACATCAGCACTAAATCACCTTTCTTGAATGCCTTCTTCTTGATGTGCCTGTCATGATAGGCCTTCTCTCTCTCCTTCTGAACTTGTTGATGGAACTCGGCAATGAATCTGTCTTCTTCTAGTTCAACCAACTGTGAAATCCTTTCATGAACAGTGTCCGTATCATCCATGTCTGTGAACGCAGCAATCCTTAAGCTTGGTACCAAATATTCCATTGGGACAACAGCTTCAAGACCATAAACCAATTTGAAAGGGGTTTGCATTGTTAATTTCTTGCAAGTGGTTCTATAGGCCGATAGTACTGCAGGTACTCTCAAATCTCAGTCATCCCTATTCACACTGCAAATCTTCGTTAATGTTGTTTCCAAGATCTTTTTGAACGCTTCAACTGTCCCATTTTCTTGTGGATGGTAAGGTGTACTCTTCTGATGGTGGACTGCAAATTCTTCAGTCAGGGCTTCAATTGTCTTATTGATGAAATGTGTACCTTGATCACTCATAAGGATCTTGGGGCATCCAAACCTGGTTATTATGTCATCAAAGATAAAACGTGCAGTTGTAGTTGCACTACAGTCCTTGACTTCTCTGGCTTCAGCCCATCTGGTTAAGTATTTGGTCACAGTGATGATGTACCTTTCTCCTGTGCACTTCCCTGGTGGGTTTATAGGCCCCACGAAGTCAATGGCCCACTTTTCAAATGCTTGTAGGGTCATCTACGGTGCTAATGGAATTTCATCTCTTCAGGATGGTTTTCCAACTCTCTGGAATACATCACATGCTCTGGTATAGTCTTTAGCATCTCTGTGTAAGGTAGGCCACCATAGGCTAGCTCGCAGGACCTTCTGCGCAGTTGCTTTCCCTACATAGTGTCCTCCTGCAATGCCCTCATGAGATTCTACAAGGATCAGTCATCGCTCTGTCTCCATAACACACCTTCTTAGTATCTGATCAAGTCCCATTTTGTATAGATGACCAGCGATCAGCGAAAATTCTGCAGCACGCACCACTAGTTGTTTCTTATAGGGAATTGTATACTCATTTGGAACCATTCCTGTTGACAAGAACTGGATGATGTCTGTGAATTGGTCATCAATATTTATAATGGAAAGCAGTTGTGCATCTGGAAGTGTGTCCTCTAAGCTGGTGGGTTTTTCGCCATGTTCTAACCTCGACAAATGGTCAGGGCCCTTGTTCATTCTTTCTGGTTTAACTATGATTTCAAAATCATACTCTTGAAATAGCATAAGCCATCTGCAGATTCACCCCCCCAACACTGGCTTGTTGACTAGGTACTTCAGCGCGGAGTGATCAGTGAACATTTTGAAGTGTCCTCCCAACAAGTAGTGGTGGAATTTTTGCAGCACATACACCATGGCTAACTCTTCTCGCTCTGTAGTGGTGTAGTTAATCTTAGTTGTAGATAGCTTCCTGCTGGAAAATGATAATGGGTGGTCGATGTCCCCTTCTCCAGGTTGTGCTAGTACTTCTCCTAATACAATAGAAGATGCATCAACATGTACATGAAATTCCTTGTTCCAATCTGGGAAAACCAGAATGGGCGCAGTGACCATCTTCTATTTCAGTGTGTCGAAGCTTTGCTGGCATTCATCTGTCCAGCCAAACTGATAGTCCTTCTTCAACAGCTTCTCCATCGGTGCTATGATTTTGGCATAATAAATTTCCTGTAATAGCCAGTATGTCCTAGCGCATTGCGTAGTTGTTTAACTAAATTAGGTGGTGGAAAATCAACTATAATTGCAATCTTTAATGGATCAACTAGCAATCCTTGCTTGCATACAATATGGCCTAATAGTACTCCAAATGGTGAGAAGAAGATGCACTTCTTCAGATTTAAAGCAATTTGACACTGCCTACATTTATCCAACATTAGCCTTAGACATTCAATATGGTTTTTCAACAAACTAAACACAGTCCAGTCATCAAAATATGCTTCTAAAAATTTATGCAGAAATTCTTTGAATGCTTCGACCACCACCCTGGAAAAGATGGCTTGGGCGTTCTTCAGGACAAATGGAATTACTGTATATTGGTAGGATCCCCATCTGGTGGAAAATGTGGTCTTTTGGTGGTCCTCCTTGGCAATCCAGATCTGATGGTATCCTGAAAAACCATATATAAAAGAATATACCTCCTGGCCTCCTACAGTGTCTAATACTTCATCAGTGAATGGTGTAGGGAAAGGGTCATGAAAATAGGCATCATTCAAATTCTTGAGGTCCACACATATCCTGATCTCCCCTTGGGTCTTCTTGTATTATACTACCATAGGGCTGATCCACTCCGATTCTTCGACAGGTTCAATAATCCTTGCTTCCAGCATTCTGTCGATCTCAATCCTTACTTTTTCCTTGTATTTCGGGTTCAACCTATAGGGTCTTTGCTTGACTGGCTTCACATCTGGTTTCAAGGGTATTCTCATCTCTCCCATAGGTCCTTTAATTCACTTCATATCAGTGAACTTAGTCAGTAACAAGTCTTGATATTCGTGCAACAACTCTGTAATTTTGTCAATGGTAGCAACATCCTAGTAATCTCCGACATTGGCAAGATTTGGTGTCTCCTTTGTTCCAATGTTGACCTTTTTTATCTTGATCGGTTGACCATTAAATGTTAGCTCCACTCCTGGTCCTTCCACATCTGTTTGGCCTTCCATCTCAGTGATGTTTACCTTTCTGGGATCATCATCATTGTCGACATTGATGTTGTAACATCCTTGCAATTTCTGGAATGGTGCAGTCCATTCGTCTTCTTATTGTTCCATAGGGAGGCTAGATGCCTCTTCGAATACCCTCTATCTCACAATCTGTAATGCATGGTATACTGAAGGAAATTCACTTTCAAACAAAAAGGTGGTTACAAAATTTTGAATCATACCTTCCCAATCTGCAGTGATGAGGCGCAGCTCCGCTTGAAGGTACCAGTTGATAGGAATCGTGTCCAGGGTGTTAATGAATTGGTGCACCCATTTTTTTCAAGGGATGTCACTCCAGGCCTCTTCACAGCTTCGCACATGGTCCTTTGGGCAACCTCGACCTATGTACCTCACTTCGCAGCTTACTGCTTATGTTGAGAACCACTCTGTCATCAAATTTCGATATTGCGTCCAGTCTGTGATGTCTCTTTTGTGCATCCCCCACCATCTTTTTGGTGTGGCTTTCATGGCCTCATCCATTTCCAACAGCCTATGTTGTGCTGATATACTTGTCTCAAACTCTGATAAGAAGTTTTCTAAAGGGTTCAGCCCATCAAATGTGGGTAAGTTGCTCACTGTTGTGTTGATCCAGCGAACCTCTCTAGTTAGCCTAGCACATCTTCTGGTAGAGACTTCATACATCTAGTTCTGCCAGTTTTCCAGTGCTTCTTCTGAGTCTGATGAACATGCATTGTCACTTCGCCAGCTCAGATTCCCATCGGTTGTAGGATTGATATAATCATGTTGTCTGGTTGTTAGTTGGTAGATGTTTTCTAGTTCGTATGCGTCGTCTTCTTCTCTGATAGGCTCTGTGTATCTAGGACCCTCAACTGGATCTAAATGTGTGATGACCCTAAGGCCATCTCTTCCAAATTTCATACGCCTCTTCTTTATATCGACAACAATAGAATTTTTGAAGGCCCAATCAATTCCTAATAAGGCAGGGTAAGGGAAATTGTCATCAACAATTTCAATTACCTCAAAATATGCAAAGGTTCTAACTCCATCGATGTCCACAGGGACATGTTCCAACCATCCAAATGGGCTAATAGCTCACTGATTAGCCATGTGAAGTCTGACAGGGGAATAGATTAACTTGGGTTTTCCCATTAGTGCCCATGTTTTCTTTGTCATAACATTGACCTCCGACCCTAAGTCGAGGACCACATAGTCTATATCACACTCTCCTATCTGAGCATTCAAGTATAATTCTTTATTTGTCCTTCTCTTCTTACCAATCTGGTGTACTTCCCTATTTAGTAAGGGGTCTATCTTTCCTAGTTCATATTGTTTGACCATATTTTTCAGTTCTTGTATAGATTTCCCATCTTTAAGAAGTTATATAAAGATATATAAGAAATTGACAAGTTTACTTACCTCTTTTCCCTCTCTGGGTGAAGCAGACCGATCAAATGTGTGAGGCATTCCATATTATCTTATTTTTGTTTGTGTTTTTGAAGAAGAAGACCCTTGATCTGCTTTGGATTCTTTCCTGGCCTCTTCAAATATTTCGTTTCTTTCCTCGCATCAAAATCTTGAGTCCTCCTCGCATCTTTCCTGCCACCTGAGTTTTCTGCGATCTTTTCCTGGGACATTCTATCCTCTCCTATAGCAGTGCCTTCTTGAGTAATAACAGTGACTCTAGGGTCTACTCCATGAGGTTCATCATATATCAGTTGTACTTGTGGGTTCTACTGAGGTCCTCGTCTTTCTTGAAGCTTAGCCAACAACATAGGGCAGTCCTCAATGACATGCTCGAAAGAGTTGCAATAACTGCAAGTGGTACAAGGGTTCTGACAGTCCCTTGCTAGATGTCCTGGCTGCGCGCAGTTACAACAGATTATTTGTCCTTGGCCTCGACCCATACCTCCTCTTCATCCTCGTCCTCTGAATCCACCATGAGGGTTGGAATTTCCTCTTCCCGGGGAGTTATATTGTGCATTGTTTCCTTCTTGATGTACTTCGCCTTGGATCTTATATATGTTTCTTGATCTTTCATGCATTAGGTCAAAATCCCTAAAATATCTATCATCATGCCCTATGGACTTACAGAATGTGCAGTACAAGTTTGTGGGTGTCTGAACATACTTCTGCATATAGTAGCACTCACCAGGGCCATGTCGGGTTCTGCAGACTTCGCACTAGGGCATATTAACTTGCTTCAAGGGGCTTGGCGCTCCTGAGGCCAAATATTCATGAAACAGAGGACAGTGTTCTTTATCATGACCTTCGGATATGCATCTTAAACACCATATATCTTCTCTTTTGTCCTTCCCCTTGTCCTTCCCCTTGTCCTTCTTCATGTCCTCGACCTGTAGAGATAAACTAGTCAGCTAGCTCAAGATCTAGCTCATACCTGAGCTGGATTCTCCCATAGGTGTTGATTCAAGATTCATGGTGATCTCCAAAGCTTCTGCCTACGAAGAAATCTTCTGTTTCATCAGGGGAACTCTAATATGTGGTAAAAGAGCAGCAATGAACCATTCTTTGTTCTGTTCATCTGGGATCTTAAAAGTCAATCAACCTGTTAGGGTCTTGAATCTTTGATCGAACTCCCAAACAGGTTCAGTTACCTTCTGTTTGATCTCCTTCATCCCGGTAATACAATGTGACTCTGACTTGGGTTTTTTAAACTCTACAATTAGCGTGTTCTTGATCTCATTTAGTGTCTTAGGCTGCACAAGTCCTTGAAAAAGCTTCATGTACCATCTCAACGCGCAATCCCTCAATGTAGTGTTGAACTGGTTTCTTTTAACAGCTTCGTCGGTGATGTTTTTAATGTTTCATATGGCCTCACATAGGAACCAGTGTTGATCAAGATCTTCATATCCATCTCCTCTAAAGATAGGGAGCCTCATCTCATCTGCCATGAAGTTGCCTAGGTTTCCTATCTGAGTAGTTGTTGAACTGCTAGTAATAGTATTCTGCAGACTTTGGTGATTCAGGATACTCTAATGACTTAATGTTTCTGAAACAACAAGAGGATTGATATTACTTAATTCAGTGGACTGCACAGTTCCTGAGGTTTCTGGCTCATTTCGGCAAAGTTCTTCAACTGCTTCTTCCTCTGCTCTATGGGTTTCTGAGTACTCTTCGTCTGTCATATCTGCCTCTTCTCCACTATAGAAACCTTCTTCCCCGTAGTTTTTCTTAAACAGGTTCTCAAGGTGAACTCCTCTAAATACTCTTCCACTGCGCATGTGTCCAGCTTCTGTGTCACTGTCGCTGTCTGAATTTATGAACATCAACCTTTTCAGATCTAGCCAATCTACTGTATCTTTAATATGTGATTTTCATGCAAGAGCATCTTGATTCTTAACTTTAGAAAATGCAAAAATCTCCCTTGAGGTCCCTTGAAAAAGTATCTCATGGCCTGGCTATATGATTATGTTATGTCAACAGCAAATTCAGTGATATACCCTCCAATGCTACTATCAAACCAGTGATCTACAGCTCTAGATACAGCGTTATCAACTCTCTTGACCTTTTGGATCAACACCGATGTCCAAACCATGGGAGGTCTAGATCTGATCTCAAACTATGTGTCAGCTAACCTAGCCAACCACTCGTATAGCTCCTGGTGGATTCCTCCAAAGAAGATCTCTTGAATGTCAGTGAAGATGTATCTTTGTAGCCATTCCTCAGTACTCAGCTTAGGGTTCTTGTTCTGGGCTTCATCAAAGTCCCTCTCTTGATCTTCTATCCACTTTTGAATCTCTGTCTTCGATGGGAACCACCTTGACATTCCCTCACGAAGATTCTTGTCCCAGCAATGGAACCATTTGTTGGCACAGGGCAGACTCAGGGTTCAACGCTCAAGAGCACCAACAAACCCAAGCTACTGGCCCTTTTGGTAGCACCTACGAAGTAGATGCAGTATCACCCGAAGAAGCTATGAGGGGATTGCAGGACAGAGATGTCTACAACCAGGGGAATATCAAGTGGATCTAGTATAACAACAACACAATATGCACCTATCACTTATCAGGCTAGATCTATCCTTCATAGTTATAGATCTGATCTAATGCAGCAATGAAAACAACAAAATAACATCAATAGAGATCAAAGCATCAATCACACATCCACAACACAAGGTATATGTGGTTCACCCTCTCTCTAGGGTTACGTCCACAGAACTGTGCTTAAGATTTATTAAAGGAAAGCATACAATTCTTATATGTGCTCTCAGCTAGTAGATCTTCTTTCTTCTTCCACTTTCTCTCCCCTTCATGCGCACCCATCTGCAGGACTCGACCTTCACACACAACTAAAGATCTTACAATACAATCCGTTCTCTCAACAGAGTTATAACGATACGCAATAACCAATATATGATGAACCACCCAACCCAGGTACTCTTGACCTTTATTTATACATTACAATCATTCACCAACAGCCTTAGGTCGAAACCTAGGTGCCAAAACTCTAAATACCAAAACCCTAGGTGTCTAAAACCCTAGGTCAACTTGACCCTCTTTTTCCGGGCTTCACCAGCCTGTCTTTCCTTCCTTCTCGTGCAGTGCTCCAAAGCATCCCACGGTGGATTTTCCCACTTTCTGAGTCATTCTCGATCCATCTCCCTTGTTGATATGTCATCCTCGGTCTCCTCATCCAACAGCTTTCTTTTCTGCACTTCACTCCATCTTTTTTGCTCTTTTTCTCACTTCGACCCAGGGACAGTCAATGTGTATCCCGTGAAGCTCGCTCTTTACCTTTTCTTCCTTGTACTTCGCTTCCTTCCATAACCAAGCGCCAACACAACTCAAAGGAAGTTGTAACTCCCCCACAAGCACCAACCTGCTATCTAAAGACACCATTCTTCCCATGCACCACCCAACCACCCTTGTTTCTCATGCACCAACCTGAAAGGAGACCTCAATGGCCTACCTTGCACCACCCTGCCACCCTTGAATATAAGAGAGTCAACTTGTCATTGTTATTTTCACTGATACTGATATATCATCATCATCAAATTTGGTTCAATCCCAATAACCACATAAGACTTATACCAAGATCTCCAAGAATATCCCCCAAATCATATGCCCAAAATCACCAAGATATGCAGCAAACCATGTTCCAAAATATTCCTTAAACATGTTCCAAACCCTCCAATATATCCTTCAAAGCATATTCCACAACCTCTGAGATATTCCTCAAGCATATGCCAAAATATCTGAGATATGCTATAATAATATACCATAACCTCCAAGATACAAGCCTCAAAACATATAGAAAACATACCTTTCATTCTGCAAGAAACAATTATCTCATCAGATCTCAGATTATCAAACCTTCCTCGGCTTCATCATCAATAAAATAGCACCTTCTTCGAACCTTTCTTCATCCTTGCTGGACTGGACTAGGAAACTCATGAGACGAGTCTTATGCATCATGTGGGATCCTTGCGGGACATCTTATACCTGAACCATGAGGGTCTGCTCAAATAGGGTTTCCAAAATCCCATTCTCACATTTGCAACTCTGAGCGCTCCATCCTTCTCACAATTCCACTCCTTCAGTTTTTCTAAGAGATCACACACTTTCTTTCTTGATGTTAAAATGAGAGGTTCTTGATGGGTATTTATACTTTTCCAAGTACCTCCTTTACTTGAATTTAGTGCTGACCTATAACTTTTTGTTTGTAATTGTTTTTCTTTATTACTTGATTTTTAGCCTATGGCTTACCTTAATCAATCACTAAGTCTAAATTGTCACATACATTTGTATTATTCATTTAGGATATTAGTAATATATCCTCAAGTGATGACTAATGATTTAGTTAAGATTTCCTAGCCTAGTCATCATGTATGATTTTAGGATCTAGATCAAATCTCTCTATGAGGTGGCATCACCCATTGTACTATAAATATGTACCATTGGTGTGAATACAAAGAGAGTTGGCTAGTGAGCCTTTTCCACCATGTTGTTGTTCTTGTTTATATTTTATCAATTAATATCAGAGCTTCTTTTTTTTATAAATTGGTATCAAAGATTCTTTGTTTTATCAATTGGTATCAGAGCTTCTTTGTTTTATCAATTGGTATTAGAGATTCTTTGTTTTAATCAATTGGTATCAGAGCCATTTTGAAGAAATGGTGATAATATCAGAGCCATGGTGAAAATTGTGAAGGAAGAGAAACGATATTGAGTGCAGTTTCATTTTGAGGACTGTATTGCGGACCGTATCGAGGACTGTATTGCAGACCGTATCGAGGACTGTATCGCGGACTGTATCATGGACTGTATTGAGGACTGTAATGCAGAACAAATCTATTTTTAGTATGAATTTATTTTTCAAGGAATGTCTTCAAAGAGAGTGATGAACCCATATGGAGGTAGGATGAAGGACATTTTCCTAAGATAAAGATTGTGACCCGGTACCTACAGTGAATAGTTTAAGAGATAAGTTTTCATATCATGCTATTTATATGAATGTTTTATGTATTTATAATGGAGGAATCCCAATTTTTCTCTGAATTGAGAATTTCGAATGCCTGTATAAATCTGGAATGTCTTTGAGAGAGAGGTTTTATGTTCATAAAAAGAACAATACTCTGTTCTTTTCTGAGTTTTTTCACCAACATCATCAACTATACACCTCATGTATGTGCCAACTCATCAACTTCATGTCTCAACCATGTACCCAACATGTACCTCAACCATATACCAAAGACATACACCAATATAACCATCAAAAATTATCTATCAATTCATCACTCTATCCATAAACCATTACATCAAACCATGTGCCACAACCTCATTGTTATACAACCTCTATCTGTAACATACCTCAACCAAAATCCCTCATCAATTTCATCATCAAAATATGATTTGTAACTCTATAACAGACCTGGTGTATATGATCACATACCTGCAAACCTTCATTAACTTTAACAACAAGAGACTAACATTTTCATCAAACTTTACTTTAGTCTCACGTGACTAATTTTGGATTAGTCAACAACCCTAATTGTTAAGAACCAAACATCAATATAGCATGGAAAAACCACAGGAAAAGTACTCGACGCCTTGAAACTGAGATAATTTCAGATAATAAGCCTCTTCGAGGGGGCAACCTCCTTTTACCCCACTTAAAATGTTCAAGTACAAGATGATTCAAAATGAAAATGTCTCCTTGGTATATATAGGAGACTAGGAGGTATA
>SNQJ01S0015099.1:236153-260665 GCA_010110895.2 Picea sitchensis | reverse complement strand
CAAAATGAAAATGTCTCCTTGGTATATATAGGAGACTAGGAGGTATAATTACAAATAATGGCCTAAAGCCGACATAATTAAAATAACATTACTAATCTAAATTACAACTAATGGCCTAAGCCGACATCAATAAAATAGCATTACTAATCTAATATGCCCCAATTAAGGGGTAATGAGCCAACATTAGGGCTTAACACTAACTTGAAATAATCATAACTATGTACCTGTAATGAACAAAGATCTGAAAATATTACACAATGTTCTTCAATTTCGTTTATGCAATTACTCCAGGTTTCACTACTTGGAACCTCCCAGAAAAGGAGTTATAGCAAAAATGGCATACCTTGTTGAATTCTGGATTATTCTAGAGAGCGAACTTGTAGAGCATGCCCCACATGGAATATTTTCTGTATGGATATGAAAATGGTACAAAACATAGTACATAATGTACTATAACCAATACATTTTTTCTTACTTAATTTGTATCTATTATGAATAAGTTATGATGTTTTTACCTGAAATGCATGTTTTAAACTAGTTTCAGGACTACCCACAAACCCTATTTTCCACGGAGTGTAATTCCCAAACTGCAATGTCCCACAAGATGAAATTTTTAACATAGTTACTTGGATATGTTTTCTCAACAGCCTCAATATTTCGCTATCTGTATCATTGTAGAAAAAATGTTATTGCGAAAATGGTGAGATGACCTGTAAATCACATACCTTAGAAAACATCATCAAAGGACTTTATCCTCCCTTGAATTTCGGCCTTCTTTACTTCACCTTCCCTCTAAAATTCACCTTAGATCTCCTTTGGTTACCTTAGTCACTTGTATATATTCAATATGCTCAATGGATACTAATGGGAGACCCTTGCTCTCTTATTTATACTCTCCAAGTAGCTTCCTCTAGAAGTACCCACTTAACCACTTTGTCCACTTAGCCACTTTGTCCACTTAACCAACTTTGTTCACTTAGCTACTTTGTCTACTTAACAAACATTTTCCACTTAGCCACTTTGTCCACTTAACCAATTCTTGTTTCAACCACTTTATTATTTAAATAATTTATCTTTGCAACCACTTTGACTACTTTATTATTTAAAAAAAATATCTTTACTCAAAACTTCTTGTTGCAACTAATTTACTTTTAATTATTTTCTTAATGCAACAACTATACCCATGATTAACTCTTAGTTTCACCCACTTTGACTAGTCAACCTATTCTAGGAGTTTCTAGATTAATTTGACTTATTTGACCTTCTGGAGGATTCTAGATAACTCATGAGGGTTCTCCAACTTCACAAAGCCATAACTCTCTAACCGTGAGGAGTTATGGGATGTGCCACATATCACCAGAAATGGAATGACATGTAATATCCATCTAGAATAGTATTAACTACATATACACTGATATTCATTAAATTATTCCTCAACCAAACTTGGGTTCCTTACCCATACCTCTATAGCTACCAGACATACTCAAGGGTTGGCATCAATCTCTAAGAGTTGACATCAATCTACAATATCACTCTGCAAATATTGACATCAATGAAAACCAACAATGCAAAGCAATTGTCCATCATTCTAAACCAATTGTCTGACATTTTCATCTTCTTTTTAGCAATTGTTTCAACATCATTATCCATAGTCTCTGAAATACTTCTTTTGTTGTACACACTGGCTTTAGGAATTTTAATCACCAACTTTTGAGGAGCTTGTTGTGTTTGTACTTGCTGCAACAATGTTTCCACATCAATACACACTTCCATATTAGTTATTTTATCCAAGACTTCAACATTCTCATGTTCATAAGGTACATTTTTATTCATTTGTCTTCTCTTGGATATAATCTGATGTGGATCATATTTTCTTCCTTGTATTTATGAAAAAACAAAATCTTTGAGTTTTTCCTTAACCTGTGTTAAACATGATCTGGACTTAACAAAAAAAGGACCAATAACAAAGGGGAATTTAATGTTAGAGGCTATGTGCAATTTCTTTGTCTCAAATCTCATTCTCTGAGACAGAGAAATGAACTCAAGAGAAAAAATCCTAAGAGTTAGGAAAACATGTAACAAGTAAGGAGACTAATGAAAACCATATACCCAGATCACTATTGAATGCATAAAAAATACCTAGTATCCTACTATGTTTTCTGGATTTGGCTGCAGATGCATCTGCATGTCCTCCAAAACTCTGGGTAAACTTGTATTAAAAATCAAAGAATAGATTCTTGACATGACCTTGTTGATGAATATGAGCAAAGTGATTCTTTTATATTTAGTAGAAATAAAAGTTGCTTCAGGGATTTCTCCATGGTTACTTGCTAAGAAAATATTTAACAGATATGTATAGTATCTAAAATGTCTCAAATATTGGAAATTCACTAGTTTCTTGTGAATGGTGTCAACTAGGAATTTAATAAAATTAACTCGGACTGACTAACCAGACTCTGACTTGAAAAAAATGAAAATAAAACCAAGCATGACTTCCACAACATATTTATCACTATCTAGACCTAGGACCTGACTCAACAAGGAACATACCCACTGAACTTAAATGACCATTATGTTGATACTCATTGGTAAGGAGAGACTCTCTGACATTTGTTCTGGTTTAATGGTTTATTGTAGAAATTGACTTTTGAGCTTTGGATGACATTCTTTGTAAACCCTAATCACTTTTGCTTCATTGAATGACTCGGAATTAAAGGAAAATTCTTCTAGTATATTGAGTGACTTTTGAACTGACAGATTATCCATTCTACACAGACCTTGAGTGTAATGTCCCCAGCCACCAACAGGTGGGGCAACACCACTACTTGGACACTTCACTTAGCTAAACTAGCTCTGATACCAATTTGTAACATCCCCAGCCACCAACGGGCCGGGAAACGCCACAGAGGAACATACATATATATATAACATGCATTTCTAATGAATATAAAATAAATAACACAGAGTTATTGCTACCATACAGACTCAAATGGAATTGACAGTAATTCCTATATGCAACGAAACACATGATAACATTTCACGAATCACAGACATGCATAACATACATAATTAAGCACGAAAATGATACTTATCTTTTAACTGGAGTAAAACCACCAACTGTGTGCAGACCTTCCACGAACCTCCCAGCCTTAGACCACACTACTCATCACTCTCAGCAGTGGGTCACCCCCGAGCTGGGACTAAACTCCACCAGGCAAGGGATTCCTAGGCTAGGCAAGGTCAATAGGAAAGTCACACAATTCAAGAGGAAGGATTCTCTCCCAGGAGCCACTTACGGCCAATGCTCATAGACTCCAATTCCCCACATGCATGGCCCACCCTAGGAGTATACACCTTCACTGTCACACAGTCCATCGACTGCTCCACCTCCCTTACTTGGGGATTCAGCAACAGGTCGAACCAAAATTCTCAGAGCACTATAGCGGCTACGAGACTCCCTCCAGGAGAACTCACTTCCTCAGCACACTCTCTCACTTAGAGAGAGTTTCTCACAGGCCTAACAACCTGCTTCTTCAACCCACAACAACCTCTCTCACTTGGAGAGATAGTTTCTCATAGGCTTGACAACCTTCCTCTTCAACCACGGGCTTGGAAACCCGCCTCTTCAAACCACAATAGCTAAGTTGGGTAAGGCAAGGGACGGCTCAGTAAATTACAAAGGTGCACAATGGCCATGGGTTCATCAATGGATGAATTGGATGGTTGTGTGCTTGCTCAGTGCATGAGTGAAATCATGAGGAGAGATGGGGTAGACTGGTCTAGCCCAGTGAAGATGATGAGAGCGTGAGAGAAAAAACAGTCTGTGCGTGAACCCCTTTCTGTGAGTGAGTTCCTCCCTATGTGTGAGTGTCTCCCCTGAGTGTCTATGTGTCCCCCAACAACAAGAATTTTCCCCTTAAGTATGCATGTGCCTAAGCCGACACCTGTCGTTCACAAAGCACATTCCTTTCCCTTGGGAAGTCACTCGTCCTTCCCCGAGAACTTAGGATAAAAACATATCCTTATAAACAGCTTTTTGGAATAATAATAAATTATTATTCTCTTGGACTTAATCCCTTAGGCGTAATCCCTCTTTCCAAATTCTCAACCCCCTCTCCCTTACCCATCCTAGTGGAGCTTAGTCCCCCATTCTCTTTTATCATGGTCGGCCTACACGCAGTGATGTTTTTATATTAATAATATGAATATTTACATGTACAAAATAGGCTCCTAGCCTTTAACACCTAGGCTCTCCGACCTACTAACACATAAACCTACCATCTTATAATTGCTCGACTCACCAGCCTACAAAACACATTTACAATTCATAATACAATTGGGGCTCTTCCTAGGGATATTACAATCCCCTCCCCTTATTTTTTCACTGTCCTCAGTGCAACTTATTTACACAGCATCAACACGATTTTCAAAATATTCAAAAATATGTGGGTATTCAGCCCACATAGCATCCTCATGCTCCCATGTCGCATCCTCAGGACCGTACCAAGTCCACTGGACCTTTACAAGCCCTATGGCTCGATTTCGTAGTTGTTTTCTCTTTTGGTCCAATATGCGCAACGGATGCACTTGCAAGACGCCTTCTTGCTCCACCTAAATCACATTCCAATCAATAACAGGATTAGCATTAGGTATATATTTTTTAAGCAATGAAACATTAAACACATTATGTACAGTCATGGATGCAGGCAATGCAAGCATATATGCAATTGGTCCAATCCTTTCTAGGATTTCAAATGGCCCACAATATTTGGCTGCCAACTTGGAACAGTTTCCCAGCTTCAGGGAACTTTTTTTGCTTTCACTTTCAAGAAAACATGATCACCCACTTAAACCCCCTATGGGTCTTGTTCTTATCAGCATAAATTTTTCGCATGTCTTGGGAAGCCTTCAAATTCTACTTAATCTTCATCATTTTCTCTTCCATTTCCTTGAGCAACTCTGGCCCAACCACTGGCCTATCAGTTGGGTCATCCTAGCTTATTGGTGTGTTTCACTTTTTGCCATAAAGTGCTTCAAATGGGCTCATCTTCAGTGATGCTTGATACCCATTGTTGTAGGCAAATTCTACCAAGTGTAGGTAGTCTTCCCATTTAGATGGTTTGTCCATCACATACATCCTGAGCATATCTTCAATCACTTGGTTCACCCTCTTTGTCTACCCATCAGACTTAGGATGATAAGCAGTTTTGAAGTTTAGATCCGTTTCGAACCCTTTGAATAACCCCTTCCAGAACTTTGAGGTAAATTTTGGGTCTCTATCAGACACAAATATCTTGGGAATATTGTGCAATCATGCTACTTCCATCATATAGATATCGGCAACATTAGTTTCCTTGTGAGTGGTCTTCAATGGAATAAAATGGGTAGCTTTCGTAAGCTTATCCACCACCACCATGATGGAATGATGTTGCTTATTTGGTCTGGGTAATCCTATGATGAAATCCATTGTCTCCACTTCCCCCTTCCACTCAAGAATGGGCAATGGTTGTAGCAACCCAGCTGGGTGCCTATGCTCAGCCTTGACCTTCTGACACTCCATACATCTGGCGATGTATTCTGTAATTTCCTTCTTCGTACCCGGCCAAAAGTAATGGCTCTTGACTACTGCCACTGTTTTCTGATATCCAGGTGCCTAACATAAGGCACATTATGCATTTCTTTCAAGATCAGTATTCTCAATTCCTGGAAATTAGGTACATAAATTATTTTTTTGTACAGGAGTGTTCCATCAGCTTCCAATTTATAATCTTCTAGTTTTTGTAGCATCTTACCTTATTGTAGCTTTGTCACCAATTCCATGTACTGTAAATCTGCATTTTCAACTCCTGAAATTCTTCCTTTAATATTAGTTTGATACATGCTAATGGTCGTAGCATGTAGTTCATGCACTCTTCTGCTGAGTGCATCAGCCACTTTGTTCTCCTTTCCTTTGATATGCTTGATATCAAAGTCATACTCACAAAGGAATTCCAAGCATCTACTATGCCTAGCATTTAAGGTTGGTTGATCAAACAAATACTTTAGACTGTTATGGTATGTCCTCAGTTCAAACCTATTTCCCATGAGGTAATGTCTCCATTTATTTAGAGCGTGTACAATGGCCTCCAACTCCAAATCATGAGTTGCATAGTTCTTTTCATGTTCTTTCAATTTTCTAGACTCATAACATATTACAAACCCATTATCGTTGAGGAATCCTCCCAGTCCTTCTTTGCATGTATCTGTACACACTACAAAATCTGTATTTGGATCTGCAATCCTTAGGATTGGAGCACTAGTTAACAGATGCTTCAATTGTTGGAAGCTTCTCTCACATTCTTCTATCCATTGAAATTTCTTCTCCTTCCTTTGCAAGGAAGTGATGGGGTGAGCTATCCTTGAGAACCCTGCAATGAACCTTCTGTAATAGCCAGCTAGACCCATAATGGATCCGACTTCTGTCACATTCTTCAGTGTTGACCATTCTCTAATGGCTTCTATCTTCTTAGGATCCATGGCTATCCCATCTTTTGAAACAATATGCCCCAAATAATGGATCTGCTTTTGATAGAATGAGAACTTTCTCAATTTGGCATATAGTAGGTGCTCTCTTGGCACTTGCAACACCATCCTCAAATGATGTTCATGCTCTTCCTCTGATCTGAAAATAGAAGGCTTACTTGTTATGCTATGCAAGCACCCTCTACTTCATGAAAATAAACTTACAGGACCTTTCTTCATGTGTTAAAATATGCAAGATAATTTTATGTGCCAAGTTTATGAATCTTCTTGTAAATGCTTATGTGTGAGGAATTGTTCTTTTAGATGGTTAAATATGTACTTAAAAAAAATACACAGCAACACAACTTGCATCAAATAAACCATCAAACTCACAACAAGAACAAGATGATAAAGGAGTTCACCCCCCTCCGGGCTACATCTCCTTGAGCCTCCATCAATGGACTTGGCTCTCTGGGATTAATTAGTCAAAAGTTATTTTACAAGATGTTTCTCAACTCCAATGGAAAAACGTACTGTACCATTGAGATCAGAACACAAAAAAACCCCAAAAATGACTAATAGAACTCTGAAAACGGATCATGGCTCATCCGGGCATGACCTCTTTTACATGTGGCCATAAGCTTCCCTGAGCTTCTCTTTGGAAACAACACCTATAAAAGTCCTCAACAGCCTCTGAAACCTATCCCAATGTGTTCATAGTATATCAATTAGCCAAAAATGATTATTCAATCACAGAAAACAAACATAGGCTCACCAAACCATGTCCTCGATCAATGAGGGCTTCAAGCTCCCTTGAGCTTGCTGAAACTTCAATGGTGAAAAAATTGTAGAAGAAGTCTTCAAATGGCCTTGATAATAGTGCCAATGGATCCAGGATGTCAAAAAACCCCTAGCTGGGCTTTTACGGCACCTCAATCGGCCAAAAGATGAAGAAGTTAGGCCTCCTCCATTTTCCTCCTTCAAGCTTGCTGAAAACTGGTTCGCCAAAATGCACCCTTGTCTAATGAACCCAGCACACACACTTATTTAAGCACAAAAACCTGGCACCGGGCGCAACCGCGCCAATGGTTCAAATCGTAGGATGGTTAAGGTGCCTCCAGCCCCTAACCGCCAAGCTCTCGGGCACATGGGTCTTATGCGACCACACGCTATAGATAAAGGGACTCCATTTACATGGAAAATAAAATGAGGACAAGTGTCGGGTCGTTTGGTTCAACCGTTTAAACCACATTTAAACCACGCGCACTTTGCAACGGTGGTCACATGTAATATAATAGAACCAGGGCTATGTGTTAAACCCCGCGCGCCAACGGTCGGGTTATATGGCACGGTCATATCACAATATACAATAGAATTGGGGCTAGGCTCTATTTAAAATTCTGTTCTCCGTTTATATGTGGATCTGTCATATGTTAACAGGATAAAACCTTGGGTTTACATATAAAACCCCGCGCACACATATAAAACCATGGTTACATGTTATATGGCGCGCGACCAAGGGCTAGGGCTAAGCCCCGGCCCGGTCGCGGCCCAAACCTATACAACATTTGACTTTAAATACAATCTGGCGCACATACATATCAAGGCATGACATGCGGTCCGTTGGTCGGATAGACTTTGTGAAAGCGTTGCATGGTGGGGAGGTCAGGGGGTCTAACCCCATGCCCTCCATAAAATTTTAACAAACCAATAAACCATTACCCAATAAAGGGGTGCCACGTGGCAACCAATGACTGGGCCACGTGGCACCTTACCATTCGCCCAAATGATGCCACGTGTCGCAATAACATTCACCCAATTGTCAGCTAATCACAAACCGCCATGTCACCATACGGTCGCCACATCAACATGTACAGACTCTGCCACATCAGCATCCGTACAGACTGTACGGACTGCCCAGTCAGCGTCCATTTTTTTACCTGTTTGACTTTCCAAACAGATCGCTATATCTTTTGCTCCCGACGTCCATTTGAGATGAAACGAATTGCGTTGGGTTCGTGATGATGATGATGAGGGCTATGCTCTCGTTCATTTTGAGGCAATTCCAAGAACGTTGATTTTTGGGCTAAAATTTGACCCCTGGTCCAGATTTTGATCATCCTCTCACTTGGAATACACCACGATGTCATCCAAAAATATTATGACAAACTTGTCTAGATATTCTTTGAATACACCATTCACTAGGCACATGAAAACAGCAGGTGCATTTGATAACCCAAATGGTACCACTGTGAATTCATAATGACCATACCTTGTTCTGAAGGTGGTGTTCCTAATGTCTTCATCCTTTATCCTTACCTGGTGGTACCTTGACCTAAGATCTACTTTTGAAAATATCTTGGTATCCTTCAACTGATCAAAGAGATCATCGATCCTTGGCAAAGGATACTTGTTCTTAATAGTCACTTTGTTCAATTGTCTGAAATCAATGCACAATCTCAATGTCCCATCTTTCTTTTTCACGAACAAGACTGGGGCACCCCAAGGTGACACACTTGGGCGTATATACCCCTTCTTTATAATTTCTTCAAGCTGCAATTGCAGTTCTTTCATCTCTGGTGTACTCATTCTGTAAGGATTTTTTGACACTGGAGCTGCTCCAGGCATCAAGTTTATAGAGAAATCAATATCTCTCTTTGGGGGTAGTCTAGGTACCTCCTGGAATACATCTTCAAAATCTTTTAATACTGCATGGTCTTCAATATTTGACACCTTATCCTTAGGTGCTTCATCCATATGAGCTGCAAATATTTGGCAGCCCTTCCTATAACACTTCTTTAGTTGCATTGTTGAGATTTCTTTGACAGTAAATGCCCTTGGGATTCCCTGCACTTTCCTTGGGTCTCCTTCCTCATCCAAGCAAGTGAATTCCTTATTACGACAGTCTAATATGGCATGGTGTTGGTCCAACCAATCCATCCCAATTAGACAGTCATAGGAACCTAAAGGTAAGATGTTCAATTCATCCCTTGTGTCGAGTCCATTCATGTCCACCGGACAGGCCTTAACCAATTCAACAACCTTTCTCTTGGCTCCTGTAGCCAACTGCACTAACCAGTGTTTTCAATGCTTTCTTCTTAGTAAATGCAAACTTTCCACCATTTCATCTTACCCTTCATTTGTGTGCACCAATCCCATAGATATATGTTAATTGCATTAATTGTTTACAGTGCTTTGTTTTGTGCAATTCATTCTCATTGCATTTCCATTCACTTCCAAACCTTCTTCCCATATGTGCATCTTATCTCTTCTTTAGAAATCGATTGGAATACTCTTCAAGATCAAATTCATATGATCAACTTTAATATTCGTTGCCACTCATTTTCATTAACAAACACATACCTTTCGCAGTTGCTATACTCATCTAGATTCAGTTCATACACAAAGATCAATTGTAGAAGGTATTGTTCGACCTCTAATTCTTCATATTTCACTTGCAAATCCTCCCACAAACACTCTGCCACACCCATGAAATTTTTCCACGCATTCGCCCTTTGTTTCAAATCTAATCCATTATGTCATATCCATATACCCATCATGCATTAGATCTATTCCATTACATAATCATGTCTCCATTCCATCCCATTTCCATTTTTATATTGTTTATTGATTAAGATATTGATTAATTCATTAATACCTTATCATATACACAATACTTTGAATGCATAAAATAAACAGGTATCACTCTTTATTCATTATTTTTTGCCTAAAACTTAGTTAGACTCAAAAGGTATTATTCTTTGTATGCAAGTCTTTCAGAGCAGAAAATTAGTAAGCTTGTATTCTCATTCATTTCTTCTAAATGCCCATTGTATTAAATATCCATTACTCTTGTGCATTTGATTCACTCATTATTTCTTTATGATTGGTGTATACATGTAAAAAGGGTGGTTTTGAGTCTAAGTGAATATCAGGTGTTGATTAAGTTTGATCATTTTGAGTTTCCCTGTACTTTGTTCCTGCACTAATTTAACATTTCTGATTCCAGCACTAGTTTAGCATTTGTATTCCTGCACTTTCATTTCCTTTAGTTTCAATCACCAAGGGAAATATTAAAGGTCTAACTCGTGAGATATGGCCTCCCCACGTTGGGCTTCTACCTAAGGTGTTAGTTTATTTCCTCTCAATTGAATTCATTTTCGTTTACTTGTTTCTTTTATTGCATTTAAGTGTGGATTCGCTATAGGAAGTAATCATTGAATGACAGGAAACTTAAGTAAGCTACTCACGATTAATCACACGAACATCACCCTGAGTGCATGAAAAAATGTGATCTAAGCCTTTATAGAACGAAGTTATTCCTATGTCCAAGTGATGAATCCTTAGTGTTTGTCTCCCACAGTTTACATTTAAATTCTGCAGTGTGGGTTTGAAGATTGTTTTGTCGGCTTTAGATTAGGCTAGACTAGGCTCCAATCCTGCATTTCATGTTCTTGCACCTCGAAGCTTACGAGCCCCGATTAATAATTTAATGTGGGAATTAATAGTACATATATTTATCCCCACACTACTACCAAAGTTTTTTCAGATGTCCTTCTTCTGAAGTTCCTTTCTTAGTGATACTATTTCAGCTTCCAAAGACTCGTTTATTTTCGGCTTTTCTTCCACCTGATTTATGAGGGTTTCTTCAATAACTTTAACTTCTTCTAGATAAACCTTTAGACTTATGATAATCTTCTGGACCTTTTCAAAGTTTTAATTGGGGTTTTCAGAACTCCCCTTTAGCTTGATCAATTCTTCCTTGAAGGACTTTTTTTTCTTCATTTCCCTTTTTAGATCACTTAAAGCACTGATTAGTTTGCCTCAAGATCCACTTTGCCTTCTTCATAATATTATTTTTCACTTTCAAGGGTTTCTTTCTGAGTTTATTTTTCCATAAAGACCACTCTTTCTCAATCACTGTCACTATCATTATCCTCATCAGATGAGGAACTATCTTCTTTTGACTAGAGGCTTTTCTTGAAGACTTTTCTTTTATTTCCTTTCTTGTTTCCCTTTTGATATTTCTTTTCTTTCTTGGGAACTTCTTCTTCATCACTATATTTGTACTTTCCAGTTCCTTTCTTCAACCTCCTCGCAAATTTTCCTATTTCTTCATGTTCATCTGAATCATCTTTGCAGCAGGGGCTTGACTTTGAATTTTTATTTTTCTTTCTTGTCTTCTTGGATGCTTTGAAAGTTGCTTCATTCTTGGATGGATTATCTTGTTCTATTCTTGTTTCATAAGATGTAAGTATTCCATGTAGCTCATCCATAATCAATGTAGCTATATCTTCTCTTTCCTCTAGGGATGAAATCTTAGGATCAAATGTCATTGGAAGAGACCTTAATACCTTCTAAACAATTGCCAAATATTTAATTTCTTCTCCTAATACTTTAATAGTGTTCACTATTTCATCAACTCATAGAAAATAAACTGCAATATCTTCATCTTACTTCATTTTCAGCTGTTCAAATTGACCTCTATAAGTTTGAAGCTTGGCCCCCTTGACTTTGGCATCTCCTTCGTAGACATTTTGAAGTTTGTCCTAAATTTCCTTTGCAAAGTCGCAATGCATAACCTTGACTTATATTGAATCAACCAGGCCATTCAAAATAACATTCATAGCCTTTGAATTGTTTTCACTAAGTTTATTTCCATATTTATCTATTAGGGGAGTGGTAGGTTCCTTGTATTTGTCTACTATTTATTGTTAAACATCAAATCCTTGTGCTTGCAAAAATGTTTTCATCCTTTTGTTCCAGAAGGAATAGTTATGACCATCAAACACTGGAATTCCATTAGTGCAATCCATGATCTACCTTGTAGTGGTTAGATTGTTTCTGAAGGACCCACTCTGATACCAATTGTTGGAATATTCACTAATACTAAGAGGGGGGTGAATCAACACTAGGCACTTTTTACCACTTTTAACCATAACATGTAAACATTAATTTATCAAAAATTTATCACTTATGATTGCATTCAATATATCATAAACATATAAACATAGATGCATAGTACACAATAATTTTACGTGGAATCCCAAATGGGAGAAAACCACATAATGTTTTTAATATATATCTTGAATATTACATTCACAAGAAGCACCAACTTCCAACATTCTCCAGCACCAACTGGAAGGAGGATCCAACCCCCTAGTTTACAGGCTCCAACCTAAAGGAATCTACAACTCCCTAGATTATCCAGATCCAACTAGAAGGAGGCTCCAACCCCCTAGTTTATAGCCTCCAACCTTAAGGAAGCTACAACTCCCTATATTATCCAGCTACAATTGGAAGGAGGCTCCAACCCCCTAGTTTTATGAGAACCAACTCAAAGGAAGTTTTAACTCCCCTGCAAGAACTAACCTGCTATCTAAAGACACCAATCTTCTCGTGCACCACCCAACCACCCTTGTTTCTCATGCACCAACCTGAAAGGAGACCTCAATATCCTACCTTGCACCACCCTGCCACCCTTGAATATAATAGAATCAACCTGTCATTGTTATTGTCACTGATATTGATATATCATCATCATAAAATTTGGTTCAATCCCAATAACCACATAAGACTTATACCAAGATCTCCAAGAATATCCCCCAAATCATTTTCCCAAAATAACCAAGATATGAAGCAAACTATGTTCCAAAATATTCCTTAAACATGTGCCAAACCCTCCAATATATCCTTCAAAGCATTTGCCACAACCTCCAAGATATGCCTCAAGCATATGCCAAAATATCTGAGATATGCTATAATAGTATACCATAACCTCCAAGATACAAGCCTCAAAACATATAGAAAACATACCTTTCATTCTGGAAGAAAAAATTATCTCATCAGATCTCAGATCATCAAACCTTCCTCAGCTTCAACATCAAGAAAAGAGCACCTTCTTCAAACCTTTCTTCATCCTCGTTGGACTGGACTGGGAAACTCGCGGGGCCTCGCGAGACAAGTATTATGCATCATGTGGGATCCTTGTGGGACACATGATACCTGACTCATGAGGGTCTGCTCAAATAGGGTTTCTAAAATCCATTCTCACATTTGCAACTCTGAGGGCTCCATCCTTCGCACAATTCCGCTACTTCAGTTTTTCTAAGAGATCACACACTTGCTTTCTTGATGTTAAAATGAGAGGCTCTTGATGGGTATTTATACTTTTCCAAGTACCTCCTTTACTTGACTTTAGGGTTGACCTATAACTTCTTTTTTGCAATTGTTTTTCTTCCTTACTTTATTGTTAGCCTATGGCTTACCTTAATCAATCACTAAGTCTAAATTGTCGCCTATATTTGTATTATTCATTTAGGATATTAATAATATATCCTCAAGTGATGACTAATTATTTAATTAATATTTCCTAGCCTAGTCATCATGCATGATTTTAGGATCTAGAGAAAATCTCTCTATGAGGTGGCATCACCCATTGTACTATAAATATGTACCATTGGTGTGAATACAAAGAGATTTGGCTAGTAAGCCTTTTCCACCATGTTGTTGTTTTTGTTTATATTTTATCAATTAGTATCAAAGCTTCTTTGTTTTATCAATTGGTATCAGATCTTATTTGTTTTATCAATTGGTATCAGAGCTTCTTTGTTTTATAAATTGGTATTAGAGCTTCTTTGTTTTAATCAATTGGTATCAGATCCATTGTGAAGAAATGATGATAATATCAAAGCCATGGTGAAAATTGTGAAGGAAGAGCAATGACATTGAGTGCAGTTTTGTTTTTAGAACCGTATCATGGTCCATATCAAGGACCGTATCGTTGATTGTATCATGGACTGTATTGAGGACTGTAACGCAGACTAGATCTATTTTTAGTCTGAATTTATTTTTCAAGGAATGTCTTCAAAGAGAGTGATGAACCCGTATGGAGGTATGATGTAGGACATTTGCCCAAGATAAAGATAGCAACCCGGTACCTACAATGAATAGTTCAAGAGATAATTTTTCATATCATGCTATTTATATGAATGTTTTATGTATTTATAATGGAGGAATCCCAATTTTTGTGTGAATTGAGAATTTTGAATGCCTGTATAAATCTGGAATGTCTTTGAGAGAGAGGTTCTATGTTCATAAAAAAAACAATACTCTGTTCTTTTCTGAGTATTTTTTTGACCATCTCAAAGCATGAATTAGATAAATCATTGAGCATCGAATGGAATATATACTAGAAAGGGTTGTTGAAATGCATGACAATGACTTAATATTACATTGATAGAAGCAAGACCATCGATCTGCAACCTATCTCTATTATCTCTCTCTCTATTTATATATAGCACAGGATAGATCTCAACACGTGCAATTTTTCCAATAAATTTTAGAACCAGTGGCCACAACATTATGCTAGATCCGTTCATAATACATCTCAACAACTTGGGGGAAATCATATGAAGATATCGCTAGATGTATAATCCTGATTTTTCCCAACACCCACAGAATCAAACCCATGAACGTTTTCTCAAGGATCAACCTCAACCTATGTCAATATTTTCTTCATCGATTTAGATTTGCCAGATCTACTATCATTGGCCTTCTAATCGTAGCTTGGAATGAAAATATAACATTTCTCTAGATGCAGATGTAGAATATCCTGTAGTTGCCTTTGACGGGTGAAGGAGGAGATCCTATAGCTACCTTCTATGATCTAGGAGAGAGTAATGAGAGCAGCAAAAGAGGAGAAATCATCATTGGAATTGCGGATCAATTTATGAGCAAATCTGGATTTTGTGCAGAATGGGGTCTATTGTGTGACTCACGAGTTTTTTCTTGAGAAAGGTCTTGGTTTAAGATATTTGCAAGATTCTCTTAACCCTGTTTTACAAGAGTGCGTGAACAACATTTTCAAACCGATCTCATATTGACTTCAATCCATTTCAATGTACTCATCATTGCAAAAAGAAGGGTTGATCTGAACGATTTTATCTAGGCCCATAACCAGAACGCAAACTCAGATCTGAGGCAATAACCTCTTTTTCATATCTGAGGTGTTTTTCTCTGTACCCATAACAAGAACCTGAATCCATAAATTCCAGAATTAAGTGTTGCACCTGCCCAACACATCCACTTGCGATCTAGATCAGATCTGGTAACTCGGCCTTCAAGTAAACAGAAGAAAACCCTTAGGAGTAAGAGAAAGGAAATATAAAAGGCAGTTGAGATTCAACATAGGTAGATCTGGTATTTTCGATTTTGCATTTTCGATCTGGTATCCCGCAAATTCCATCTGGTATCTGGTACAAGTATATTTTCAACACATGGTTGAAAATTTCCCCCTATTGGACATCTATGTTGTTGTATACGAGGAGTTTTTGAAGAAATGTGATCTCCTTTTCTAATAGAGACCACGAATCAGAGAATTGTGATCTTCTCCCAACATATATGAGGTGCATCACAATTTAAGGTGCTTTGATTGTTGCATGTCTTCATTTTTTGAAGACCCTTCAGCACGATTTTTATGGGAAATTTTTCAATTGATATTAAATTATCAAAATCGTTGCAAAAATATTTGTTCATATTAAGGACCCAATGAAGGACCGGATGGAAGACCGAATGAAGGATCAGATGAAGGACCATAAATTGTTTTAACATAAAGATATGGAGGTGAGTAAATGTAAGATTTTTTGCTCATTAGTAAATGAGATTGAGCATGAGTAAGAGATGTTTGTTATTTCTTTATGACTTAGGAAAATTTGTAAGTGAATGACGAACTGAGGTTGTAAGAAACTCATTTTTTGAGAAGACATTTATTGTTTTCTTAAGTCTTTGATAGCAGAAGAGAAATGTTATGAATTGAAAGCCTTGTTAAAGCATGGTGAAGGAGAAAGTACATTGTAGCCTTCCCATTGTATGTGGTCTCGTAAGAGAGATACTTGTAATAAAATTGAAGTCTTTTTGCTCCATACCCTAGATCCACCCAAAATTGAATAAGGGGATCTTAGGTACACCTTGCATAGTGTGTTGTGGTGAAATTTTCATGGAGATTTATATTGTTTACTATCTAGTTTTGACATAAACAAACTTACAATTTTAGCATTTAATGCAATGCACACAAGATCAAGCACAATGATACTCATGCACATGCATTCAAGAAAAAGTAATGCAAATCAAGCATCTACAAATAATACTAAAGCAATGAACAAGTCAAGCTCATAATCAAAGGAGAACTAGACTCAAAAGCATCGACAACACATTCAAATTTCAAGAGTAGCTCAACTTCAGAATCAAGATTTATTGTAACATGAAAATTGTCCTCTTGTAAGTTTACTTGTCTTTTTGAAATCAAGTTGAGTTGAATTGACTTTGTCATAAGGTGCATTTTCAGCTGAGCCCGACACCCTAGAGTCATTTTGAGTCAAAATTGACAAGGTTGAGTACTTGAAACTCAAATCATTGTAAACATCAAGTTTTTGGGTGCATTTTCGGTAGTATCTAACACCCTCAACTTCTTGGAAGAAAGAAAGAAAAGTTCAAGCGAGCGAGTAAAAGCAAGCGTGAAACAAAATCAAGCGAGCATGAAGTTCAAGCGAGCGATTCAAGTGAGAGAGGTGCAGATAAGCCTTCTTCCATCGAGTCAAATTGTAATTAGGATCTACCTTCACAAGGAGACCTCTTTTAGTGTTTTGAAATGGCTCAAAATCTAGAATTATTGGAGTTATTAAACACTCTAATAAACACCATTGAATACAAAGTGATATTGAACAAAGAAACTCTTCAATCAATGCTAACTTGTTTGCAAGTGACGCAAGCTAAAGTTAGACTTCTTCAATCTCTATCCCAACTATTGAATGATGAGTCGACTAATCTCAAAAATCAACAACTAGTGAAGTGTTCTGAACTAGTTTTTGTTCAACACAATCCTCTCTATGATGATGATAATGATAATGATGATGATGTTTTTGATCAATAGTCAATGAAGGAGCAACTCAGCAAGACAATTGGATATGCAGACAAAGATGAATCTATTCATGAACCTACTTTTCAAGAGTTTTCTTTTGATTTTAGTGACGAAAACCTTTCAATGTTGCAACAACATGCAGTAAATCCACTTCCATAGTTTTCAAAGAAACAAGTTCAGAATACTCTTTCCAAGCCCATCATCATACCTTGGGAAGAAATCATCTACAACAAGAATAGAACAGGACTTGGATATAAAAATGAAGTTACCTTTCATATTCTCGATTATTCCAGGCCAATCAAGTTCCAAAATGTTGGATTCCTTCAAGAAGATTCACTTTCACCTGTTCCAGTTTAGCATCAGAATGATAAGTGCCAACATTGTAATCGATTTGGTCACAAGGAGAATCAGTGTTTTGATCTCCATCCTTGCCATCATTGTGGCAAGCATAAGCATTCTTCAGATAGATGTTCAACACTGAAGACACCTGCAAGATTGAAGATTCACTATGGGTGGATCGATCCTTGGTAGTGGTCATCAACAACCAAGCGATTATATAAGTCTTACCAAAGAATTCAATCTTGAGTAAAGACCAATATTGTAGCACATAACATTTTTCTACCTCACATAAGTGGTCCCCTTATGGCATAGATTTTGAGCATGGCCCTCACGGGATGAGATAACATGTGTTTTTTTCTGCATGCCCACTTTTTTTTGTACTCAAATGGAACAAATATGGTACTCTCTTGAGCCTAGAATGGAGAAGTACAATGATGGAACTCTCATGCACCTTAAGGGAGGGAGTTCAAAATTCCAGTGACGATGGTTCATGAAACCACTTGTGGTCTCTCTTTTCAGCTGACAAAGGGGGGAATTGATGATGGAATTGAAGATGGTTGTCAGACAAAAAGTTTCGACAACAACAAACATCAAATATGCCAAATGGGCATGAAATTTTCCAAATGGGCAACTTCAGTCTGTAGATGACAGACTTTAGCAGAATTATGGTTCAATAAGTTTAAGTTGAATCATACATAATTGGGATGTTGATTTTTATTTTGAGAGCAATGATGTGGATGTTTGGTTCACATAGATGGTCATTCGACCTAGCAGAGGACAAGAGAATCCTTCTGCAATGCAGCTTGGCATTTGATTGAGTTGTTAGACATTTTTTAGGGATGTGTCAGACTAGATGTTGATTCACTTCTCTTGGTTCACTCTCATCAGATTGGAGTTTAAATTAAGTGAAAAAAATGCATGCATCCTGGCTCACATGATTACATAGTGAGATTTTCCAGAGATGGAAGACTTTGGTAGGATTATGGTTCAATGACTTGCAATTGAATCATACACATGATACATTAGGATGCTATTGGACACCTAAAAGTGTCAAAATTAGTTAGTGGTCATTCCAAACAATAGATTCATAGAGAACTTTAGTAATACACTGATAATAGAGTGGTGATACTACATGTTCACCAATTGGCAGAGGACATCAGATTCTTCTAGCTTAAATACTTGGCAAAATGATCAAATTGTCAAGCAATCAGGGAATGTTCAGATATTGTAGTTGTTCACTTCCATATCTCAGCTCTCTTCCAGTTCATTTCAAATGAACAAATTCAACATCCAAATTGGTAGTTTTTCAGGAAGTTCTTCATTGAGGCTCAACACAGGAGTTTCATTATGAAGACTTGGAATTGATACTAGTTTATGCTTAATTGTTGGTATTATTGATCGAAATTGTGATTGAGGGGGGGATTGTTAGCCTATGTCTTACCTTAACCAATCACTAAGTCTAAATTGTCACCTATATTTGTATTATTCATTTAGGATATTAGTAATATATCCTCAAGTGATGACTAGTGATTTAGTTAAGATTTCCTAGCCTAGTCATCATGCATGATTTTAGGATCTAGAGAAAATCTCTCTATGAAGTGGCATCACCCATTGTACTATAAATATGTACCGTTGGTATGAATACAAAGAGAGTTGGCTAGGGAGCCTTTTCCGCCATGTTGTTGTTCTTGTTTATATTTTATCAATTAGTATCAGAGATTCTTTGTTTTATCAATTGGTATCAGAGCTTCTTTGTTTTATAAATTGGTATTATAGCATCTTTGTTTTATCAATTGGTATTAGAGCTTCTTTGTTTTATCATTGATTTTAGGGTCAACTTGTAACTTCTTGTCCTTAGATCTAAAGATTCTTCACTTGCTTTTGAGGCTTTATCTTTAGGAGGGCATACCTCCTTAACCATGAGGAACCATGTGGCATGTCACCTACCATTGGAAACTACTTGATGAGGACTATCAATCTATGGAGGTTTTTCATTCATTTTCAATGTACTTAATACACTTTTTTTCAATTATCTTCAAGATTCACGACCACACCCATGGGGCTTCCTAACCATATTTTTAGGGTTTCTTGACCATACATTGTAACTTCTTTTCTTAATGGCTAGGGATTCTTGTAGGCTTCTTCAAAGTGTCTTCCAATGAGAGCCATGCTTAGATATACGCCATAAGGGGACCACTTTGGAGACTCCTTCAAAATAATCCCATCAGTTCTAGGGGCTTCTAGACTTCTTCTAGGGTTGACATCATTGACAACCAATTTTCCAATAGAATTTCCATGCTTACATTTCTTCAATTTAAACATTTCAAAAAGATTTGGATCTATATATCTATGACTAACTCTAGAATCAATAAAAATAGCTATGGGTTGATTTTCAATCTTACTTTCCACTTCAATAATGTGGGATTGATAGTCTGCTTGTCTATTGTCCAAGACTGCATAGATCCTTGGCATGCTTTTTCCCACATCCTCTATTGTCTCCTCTTGCTTGATGTTATGCATATTGTTCATCTTATCTCCTCGGTGAGGAAAATATTTATACATGTGATCTCCTTCACATCCCCAACACTTTATGGGCTTCTGTCTTGGCCTCTTTCCCAAGGAATCTGTCATTTTATGATCACCTTGAGATGGTTGCCCATGTTGATATGATTGAGATATATTCCTTATGAAAGTTGGCTTGAATCCTTTCTTCCTTTGATCCATCTTTCCTTTATTATTGTCATCCAAATCCTTTTGAAAAGTTGGCATTCCTTTTTTCTACTCATATAAATACTTATCATTTCTTATGGATTCCTCCAAATTCTTGGGCTCGTCAAACTAAGTGTTATCCTTGTAGAAGGATGGAAGTCCACTGAGGAACCTATGAATTTTGACCTTCTCATCTCTGATGAAGCTCACATGTCTAAGAAGTTCCATGAACTTTCTCTCATACGCATCCATGTTCATGTTCCCAAGTTTGAGTTCAAAGAACTCTTGTACCTTCTTGTCATAATATCGCTATGACAAGTACTACTACTAAGAATATTTCTTGAATTTCTTCCAAGAAATTATCTTCTCATCAAGGTGTTTAACCTGCTTCAGTTGATCCCACCACATAGATGCCTTTCCTTTAAGGTGGTAGGATGCAATTATAGCTTATAGATTTGATAATTAGTCATGTAACTAAAAATATTTCCTCATTCCTAGCAACCATGCTTTTGCACCTTCTCCTTTATTTTTCTCTCCATCAGATGATGGTGGCTTAATTTTCCTCAGCTCCCCTTGCAATTTATCTAACCCATGTCTCCTTCTATGATATCTAACCGAAGACATACTTGGGATACTTTTCGACCTTGAACATGCATATGCTCTCCTGGTTAAGTTCCCTAGGGAATGATGATGTTGATTCTTGGTAATACTCCTTGACCGTCTAGATCCTTCATGATCATCTCTCCTATCATGAGATCCAGATGCTTCCACTTTCCTTGCACTAGCTTCCTGATTTGTGCCCAATTATTTGTTAACTTGTTTCTGTATCATATTCAAGCTTTGTAGTATTTCTTCTTGAGCCTTCATAATCATTTCATTGTTGTCCCTATAGCTCTGCACTTCTCCATGTAGGCTTCTCATAGTTATAGGTTATTTTATGTCTCTTCTTCTATTAGACTCAATCTCATCATTACCCATGCTGAAATGCAAACCTATGATCTCTTCTTCATGGTTTTAAGACCCTTGTGCATCATCCATATATCGAGTTCTCATATAGGAGATAAATTTTGCTTTTTGTATCTCTAATTATGAAAGAATGTGCATGCAATAATTGTTGTTAGAATTAAGCATATTGCAAAATATTTATTAATTAGATTATAGGTCATTCTTCATTTCAAATTATGAATAATATGAATGCATCGTTCCAAAATATGATTCCTTAAACACATTCTTCTTTGAAATATCTCTCCAATGACTGTACTGATGCCTCATTCTAAGTTCTGAGCGGAAAGTTACAACATTCACATGTTGCAATTTCCACTTTCTCACTGCTATAGAATTACTTTATTAATTTTTGAGAAATTTTTAGTGCCCAATTTAAAATTATGGGCGTATAGATGTCTTCTTCTCCTCGAGAACTTTCCAAGGACTATTTTTTTTCTCAATTCTGAGCTTCGAGCTTAAAGTTATGGTCTGGAGAAGTTTTGACTGTTTTTCCCAATTTATCCTTGTATGCTACATGTGTCTTATTTCTCTTCCTGCACATTTTCACATAACTAGATCCAAAATATAGCTCCATGGTTCATAATATTTCCATGGACTACTCACGTGCCTCAAATAGAGTTCTGAACAAGGAGTTATGCCCTCTAGAAGTAAATTGGTGTTGATATTTCACCTTAACTGTTAAGCTCTAAATTTCTCATAGAAGCTCTATTTTGCACTCGAAGTAACTTGTTGGATATCTCTCTCCAAGTTATTTTATTTAATCTATAGAGACAAAGTTTACCAAAGGTACATTTACACTCTGTTCTCGTGGGTTTTTCTTGCCTAAAAACGTTGTTTAGGGCCTCAAAATCACCCCAGAAGTTAATGACCTTCAAAAACCCAAAAAAATCATAGAAATTTGATTGTTTTTAGTGTTTTAATAGTCCTTTATTCTGAGCCATCAATCTCAAATTGGAATAAATCTGTACCATTTTTTTAGCTCCATCGGTGATTGACAATTTCCTTTTGTAAACCAAGCTTGCCTACCAATCTCCCCAAATCCTGATCATTGGCCATCAACCGCTTCTCTTCGCAAACCAAATATTGCCCACAAATCTCCCCGATGCTCGATCATCGGCCATCAGTCACTTCTCTTCACAAACTAAATGTTTCCCACAAATCTCCCCATTTCCCAATCATCGGCCATCGACCACTTCTCTTCATAAACCAGATGTTTCCCACAAATATCCCCAATGCTCGATCATCAACGATTGGTCATTCCTTTGATGACGTGGAAATTATGCTAATGTGGCATGACATGTGGATGTTAACATGGCATGTCATGTCATCCTGAGGCATAAAAAAAATTTGATGTGGCATGACACGTGGATGTTGTTGTGACATGACACATCATCATCCTCTTTTCCTTTGTCAACAATCGAACATTTCTCTTGGATGAATTTAAAACACCTCAATAAATCTACCAACGCCTTATCATTGACCATCAGTGATTGAAGATTTCTCTCGGTCAAATGAAAACTCTCACCAAATTCTGCCAATTCCCAATTTGGCCATCGAAGATCTCTCTTAGTTAAATGAAAACTCTCACCAAATTCTGTCAATCCTTGATCATCGACCATCGGCGATCGATGATCTCTCTTGGTCAAATGAAAACTCTCACCAAATTCTACCTATCCCTAATCATCGACCATCGGCAATCGAAGATCTCTCTTGGTCAAATGAAAACTCTCGCAAAATTCTACTAATCTTCGATCATCAACCATCAATGAATTTTATTGACGAACTTTGACACTTAGAATATTTTGGCCAAAATCCCTGACGAATCAGGATCGTCAATCTTCTGTCCAAAACGATCTGGATTGTTGATTTTCTCCAACCTCCCAATGACCAAAAATGAATATGGACCATCAATCTATCTCATTTTCCCAATCATTGAAATTGAATCTCGGCCATCAATCTGGCAACCTTGCCAAATTTTGAAAACATAAGAAATTTTTAAATTTTATTAAAATGAATCTGGGTCATTGATCTCGAGATCAAATGTGATCTTGATCATCGATTCATCAAACACTGTCCAACATTGTAGCGGCCATTAAAACATGAAATTCAACCTTTCAAATCGAATTTAACTCTATAACTTGGCTGATTGGCGCCATTAAAACATCTCAAACATTTCTGAGGCAACCAAATCTCGAATTTCCCCACGAATTTGGGGATTTTCACTATGGTTATCCACTGTTTTCCCCCAAATTCACTCTGACCGAAGTTTGTAACAACGAATTTCTTGGCCCATACAGGTCTAGTGTTGAACTTAAGCTCTGATACCACTCTGTAATGTACTCGTCTCCTAGCTAGGTCACGTCACTTACTAAAATGACTCAATAAAACTTTATGATACCAAATCTATATGTGGAAATCAAACACAACATGACATTCAAACTCATGCAGTAGTCCATACTAATTAAAAAAAATGTAATTGAAATTGCTTAACTATGCATAGTAACAACTAAATAACATACAACAACATTCAACCATAAAATAGAGACATGAATACATCTTTCTACTCACAACAAGCAATAATAACCAATTATATCTAGGAGTAAATTGCATAGCAGTTATATCAGCATTATACATGAGTAAACACAACAAATAGAACACTTATATTATAAAATGTGCAACCCGCTACAAAGGATGGAAATTCCTCCCAACCGTAGCCTTACTGTTTTAGCTCTCAACATCAATACGCCCCTGAGTTAGGGCTATGAATCCACAAGAGACGGTGGTCCCTAAAGGTTAGCTAATCTCCCCCTCTCAACAGTCATACTCATAGTTGATTCCATTCCACCATCTCTCTTCCCCTCAACCTGCACAACCCAAGGGATGGAATCCCCCTTCACTGCTTAAAGTGTTGGATCATGTTGTCATTGATGCCAATGGTTTGATTGATTGATGTCAAGTGATTAATTGATGTCAAAGGATTGATTGATTGATGATTGATGTAATATAATATGTATTGTCCTTGATGAGAATGCATAGATGA
>SNQJ01S0015099.1:183120-226191 GCA_010110895.2 Picea sitchensis | reverse complement strand
TCCACCACATGTAATAGCAGAGAGAAGATTACTTCTTTTACAAGGTCAAGATTCCTGGAAGTAGTTGTATTCGTTGCCTCTTGTGCAACCATTTATTTTCAAATTTTTCATCAGACCTGGGATGGTGTTGAATTGCCTCTTAACTTCTTCAACCATTTTCAAGGCTGCACTACCCACACTTTTCGTTGTCATGGCAGAGAAGCAATAAGGAAGCATTGCCCCAACAATTCAACTAACAGGTCTATATGCATCGATGGCCAATCCTGTTGCAATTATACTAAGCATGCCCAAAGTAGCTACTACAATACCATACATGGCATCCAAACTAAACTGACAAAAATGCTTACTATCATAGCAAATACAGGAATAATAACAGATTTGTATCCCAAACCCAACCAAAAAATAACATTAGTTGCTGCTCTAGTCCTGCATGAATCAACAACACATCGGACAGGGCTATAATCATTTCTTGTGTAGTACTCTGTGACAAAACAAATAATAAGGCCAGCCCACAAACCATTTATTAAGCAAACAATGATACTCATCGAATTAATGAGCAAGGGGTAGCACATGGCAATAAAATCGTGAGAGTTTTCAAATGATGATATGGATGCAACAACCAGAGCTTGCACAAGAAGATTCGGCATATGACCCAAAGAGATTTGATGCCCTCGACTGTCAAAGGACCGAGAAACGCAGTTATACTTACCAATTGACAATTGCGCATCCATGTGGCACTTGGCATTCAGTCTGTGTCTGCTTGCAATTGGGCATTTGGCAGCTGTGTTGAATGGATGTAATCGGCGCTTAAAAACGCTTTCCCTGGCATCTTGAACCATATTGGACACCTGTACAATCTTTGGCACCGTTGCCTTGACACCTTCACATTGCAAATGATATGTTTGATGAAAGGAATGGTGTCGGGTTGGCAATTGCGTTGTTGATTATTCCTCATAAATAGAATATGCCTCAAAAACCTACAAACACCTGGCAACAACTCGATATCTGCATAATTTTAACATCTGTATCATCGTTTTAGTAGCTAGCATAAGGGTTTCTTGCTTTTTGACAAAATTCCATATGCATAGGATGTTTTAAAGACTTCAGCCTTTATACATGCTAGTGCATACATTACTCTTTTGATGAAATAAATTGAGTATGATCTTGGCACTTGCGTTGGGTTTGATAATGCGACCTGTTCTATTGAATTTTCCCCAGGTAGTAACTGACAAAATACCAAGCTTCACTTCCCCCTGTGTAAACATCACGGGCTTAATTGGCCTCTCTGTGAACTACTCGAATACTGCAGAGACCACAAGGAATCTACTGCACACGATTTCCTTTGGCACATAATGCTTGGCGCAAGACACCTTGAACCCGTTCGTGGCTTTTCTTCATGACTCGATTTGCATGTAGCCTGATGCTTTCACCATTTTGATTTTGCAGGTCAAAAGGGAAAAACCAAAGATTGCTAGGCACAAGTAATCACTGGAAGATTAATGAAGAACCTAGAGTTTAAGACACTGGCCATTTTTCTGAAGAAAGCAATAAGTCAGATAGAGAAAGATGAAAACGCTCTCGAAAGTTCATTATATTTTGGTCGCTAACAATAAGGATAATTTAGAAGGAAATAAGAAATGGGTTTTGGTTTAATAGACATGGGTAAACTCTCCCCTTTGGACTCCTTCCCTCTCTTGTGACTTCTTATCCCCCAAATATTTGTATGTTTCCATCTACAAATGGAGATACATTTTATTCATTATATTCAATTTACATCATTTACATATTACATTGCTTTGGGTCTCGGCCATACATTACATTTACAATACACATCGCTAGTTTGGGGTTTGAAAACGAGGATGTTATAAGAAACCCATCCTATGTTTACCATGTTTTCTTGCATGAGAGGTGGACTAATATAAGGGTCCAATGCTGGAAACAGGGTAGCCACATGAGATTCATCAACCCTAGGAATTTCTCAACCTATTTTTCTCTTCTAATTCACATGAATAGAACTTACTTTGTGAGTTATTCCAATTCAATATCTTGCTTCAGGATAACTTCCATTGGAACTCCAACCCTTATGTTGGGGATGTCCAACTTTATTCCTTCTCATATTTTATTTATAGCCATATCCAATGGAAGAAGGTCGTAGATTTTTATGCAAGGGATGAAGTTGATTCAAGTTTGGTTTTCAAAGATGAATACCCTTTACCAACAATGGTGGTAATGGATTATCAATGATTGTTGTGGGACCCTAGTGATTCAGTAATCATTAGAAATCATCAAATATTTTCCATCATTGATCATAAAGAGATGTTTTGGTCTCATTCCCTGGAAGCTTTGTTAATTTCACATGATATATGGGAGAAATTCCCTAATGTTCTAAGAAATCAAAATCCATTGGGATACCCTTATTTTATTCTAGCTCTAACTAGAGCATCATTCTATGTGAACTCATTAAGAAGGCATGGAATCATATGGATAGAATTAAGTTTACATTTTCCCCTTACCTAGTGTCCCACTATATTTTACAAATCATCCATCACATGGGATGAAAGAGAGGAGACAATGCAGTGACTTCAAGTGGACTAGTCGTTGGGATTCTATGGTACAAAAGAATTCAGTCATTCGGCCTTTAACTAGACCGGCCTTCATTAAGGCATTCCAGAACAAGAATAAGGTGTTTCATGAGGACATGCAACAATTTTGGTTGGGGGGAGATGATGATTCTATCATTTGACATTTTTTTGTCTAATTTATAATGTCTTTTTTCCCTTTAAGGCCCATTTTTTAACCATCTCATTACCCTTTTCCTATCACTATGCTTCATATATTTCACATAGTACTTTGGATTGTTATTTTAATATTTTATTGCTCATATAATTAATTTGCGTAGGAAGTTTATAATATTGCTTGTGCATTTTAAAAAGAGATAGTTAAGTATATTATATTACAGTGAATAAATGACTACTAAGGATTTTTGCAGTATGTTCTTATTAGATACTCAATGACACAACATTGAAGTTAGTTGTGGATAATAGAGCAAACAAATCAACATGTACCTAGAAGGAGATTCAACATTATCAACATTTAGGGCATTTACTCCAAATATCCACAATGAATTCCACTTCATCTTGATGTATCCGCAACAAATTTCTAGCCTCATACTTTAGGACAACCAACTCCCATACAAAGTAACTATAATTTATTACTTGTATAAGAATCTAGGGAGCAATTTATTTGTTGTTAGTTGTTTTGTAAATTTGATTCTTGAAGGGGGATGAGATCACTCTTGGATCATAGTTCCCCAAGCTCTTAATTATATAACTAAACAAGGATCTTCCTGTAGAAGTAGGGTTTGTTGATATTTTGTTTCATGCATAAAGATGTTGTATCACAATTATAAAATGAAGAGCACCATCCCTCTAGGGGGGGGGAGACTGATATCATATCATTTGCATCGTGTTATTGTTGGAAGATTGGTTGTTTTCATTGATGTCAACCCTAATCATTGGTTTTGGAAAGCAAGATTGATGAAGGTATTTGGACATGAAGGACAGTGCACATGCAGACACAACACCCATGGATGGATAGTATACATCATGTTGTTTCCGGTGGTAGGTGGAACATCATGTGGATACTCATGGTTGAGGAGAAATGAATTTTTGAATATGACAAAGTGAATTGAAGAAGGAAATACAGGTTGGCCCTGAAGATAATTAAAGAAAAGAATTACAAAATAAGAAAGTGTCAGGTCGGCCCTAATGTTAAAAGGAAGTGACATAAAGGGTATAAATACATATCATTATACATTCATTTTAAACATACACAAATCGAATTTCAGAGGAAATATGAAGTAAAGAAGGCCGGATTTCAAGGGAGGATGAAGTCTTTTGGTGATGTGTTCTAAGGTATGTTATTTACAGGTCATCTTACCATTTTATCTATAACATTTTTTATAGAATGATTCAGATGGTGAAATTGGTATGGTATTGAGAAGACATATCTAGGTACATGTGGTAAAAATTTCATCTCTTTATTCACTATACTTTTGGAGATACACTCTATTGAAGATAGGGTTTTTGACTAGTCCTGAAGCTAGTCATAAACAGGTGTTCCGGGTAAAACAGTCATAACTTATTCATAGAGAATCCAAATGAATTGAGACCAATTTCATTGGAAATAGTACGGGTTGTATTTTCTTGTGTGTGAATTTCAGAATCTGATGTTAAATATTGAGCATGGGGCATTATGTACAAGTTCGCTCTCCTGAATAAACCAGAATTGAATAAGGTCTACCATTCTCTCTATAACTTCTTTTTGGGGAGGATTCAAGAAGTGAAAATTGGAGGAGTTTCAGAGAATACATTGAGTTATATTATCTATAGGATCAGAGTATTCTAAGAAGTGGAGAATTGCAGAAGTTGAAGAAGTCTCACGAAGCATTATCTGGTTCTATGTGATGGTTAGTTGGTGGTGATGATTTAATGTAAAGTTTTATTATCTCTCATATATTCTTGCATAGAAGGAAGGGGCAAGGATGGAGAGGTCAACCCTCTCTTGATATTGGAGGATTATATCTTCCTTTTGGAGGTTTATCCCTCCCTTTATATTTGGAAGTTGGAGCTACCTTTGGAAGTCATTACTTCCCTTGAACAATAACTATGGATTATTTCTCATATATTGTGCATGGTGTATTGTGGTGTATTGGTGTAACTCTTATACTATTTTTCATTTCTCATTGGATATAATTGAATGGTTTAAGTATAAGTTGAAAAAGTTATTAAATTGTACTTGATACTGATTCACCCCCCTCTTAGTATCAACAATTGGTATCAGAGTAGGTTACCTTCAGTACAGTTTAACCACTGGAAGGAATATCCTAAGCAGAAATGGAAGACAACATTCCAAATGGGATTCCACCAGTTGATGGAAGAAATTTTGAATACTGGAGTAATAGAATGGAAGCTTACTTGAAATATCTTGGGGCAGATGTTTGGTTCTCAGTTGCTTCAGGATACAATGCTTTGAAGAAACCAAAGACTGCAGCTCAAAAGGAAGAAAAAAGGAACAACAAATTGGCAATAGATACCATCTTGGATGGATTGACAGATTCAGTGAAATCCAAGGTGGGATCATGTGCATTAGAAAAAGAGATTTGGGACAAGCTACAAGACCTTTATGCAAGGGAAGAAGCAGAAGAAGAAGAAGAAAAAGTTGAAGCAAATTACAACATCTCAGATTTCAAAGAAGCAAATAGAGGTCAGTGCTTTTGCTTTAATTGTGAAGGAGTAGGACATGTTGAATTTGAATGTCCTCATCCAAGGATTGAAAGAGATGACACTGAAAAAGAAAATTCCAATGAAGAAGAAGAAAATCATGAAGCATAAATGATTCAACTAGAAGATGAGAATCCTAAAAAATTGAAGAATGCTGAGATTGAAAATAGAAAGCTCAAAGATACGCATAGAAAACTAAGAAGTGAATTGGGTAGTTGTGAAAAGACAATTGTAAGCTTGAAGAAACAATTATAAGACTTTGAGAAACTAAGAGAAGAAACCATTTCCTTGAAAACTCTACTTGAAGAAGCAAGAAGAAAGAAGAAAGAAGAAGATTGTGAGAAAATTGAACAAGAAGTTGTCTCATTGAGGAAGATCTTAAGAAACTCTCAAGTGCCAAAAGAATTAACACATCTTGGATGCATGGGTGAAAATTCATACAAAGAAGATGCAAATACCAACAAGAAGGTTGAAGAAAGAGCTACACAAACAGTTGATTAGAAGTGGACCAGGATACCAGAAAGAAGGAATGATTACAAAGGAGATGAATGTCCAAGAAGACCTCCTACCTTCAGGAATCAAAGAAGCTTCAATCAATATGAAGGAAACTATAGAAGAGTAGATCATGAACCCAGATGCACTACATCACAAAGAAGGTCACTTACTCTCAGGTATCAAAATTTCTTTCTTGGTCATTGTTATACTTACAAAACTTTTGTACATAAGGCAATTAATTGCATAATCAACGAAAGGAACAACTATGCAAGAAACATGAATGGTGTTAATAGAAGATATGGAAATAATCGTGGATTTGTCGACAGAAGTTATAATTCATTTTCCCCATTGATGGACAAAAATGTTGTATGCTACAAATGTAATTATCTTGGTCATAAAGCACGAGATTGCATATATATGAATGAAGATGTCCCTATGCCAACCACAGTATGGAGAAGGAAAGAGATTCCAAACAATGAAGATTGTCGAATAGCATTGACCGCTGAAGAATGTAAAGAAGAAGATGAATGGTACATAGACAGTGGATCTTCTTCACATATGACCGGGGATCAAGACAAATTCATCAGCTTGAAGAGAAAGGGTGGAAATGTTGCATTTGGAGATGACTCATCTACCAAAATAATTGGAAAAGGTGTAGTAGAGATTGGAAGCAAAAATGTAAAAGCAAAGAATATCCTATTGGTTGAAGACTTGAAGCATAATCTACTCAGTGTTAGTAAAATGTGTGATCAAGGATATACTCTCACGTTTGACTCACAAAGATGCAAAATCAAAGAAGAAGGTTCAGGAAGATTGGTTGCAACTGCAACAAGAATACCAAGTAACATATACATCCTAAATCCACGAAAAATCTCCAAGGAAGAAAGAGACCATAAAAATGAAGTGTTATTAAGTGATATATGTTCAGGGGGAGCAGCCCCAAAGAAGAGAGTTACCTTTTTCCATTAAACTCAGGGGAGGCAGCCCTACCCTTTGCCATTGATGTCAAAGGGGGAGAGAAATTGGGATCATGATGACAGGGGGAGAAAGAGTGTTGCCATCAATGACAAAGGGGGATATTGTTGGAAGATTGGTTGTTGTCATTGATGTCAACCCTAGTCATTGGTTTTGGACCGCAAGATTGATGAAGGTNATATGAATGAAGATGTCCCTATGCCAACCACAGTATGGAGAAGGAAAGAGATTCCAAACAATGAAGATTGTCGAATAGCATTGACCGCTGAAGAATGTAAAGAAGAAGATGAATGGTACATAGACAGTGGATCTTCTTCACATATGACCGGGGATCAAGACAAATTCATCAGCTTGAAGAGAAAGGGTGGAAATGTTGCATTTGGAGATGACTCATCTACCAAAATAATTGGAAAAGGTGTAGTAGAGATTGGAAGCAAAAATGTAAAAGCAAAGAATATCCTATTGGTTGAAGACTTGAAGCATAATCTACTCAGTGTTAGTAAAATGTGTGATCAAGGATATACTCTCACGTTTGACTCACAAAGATGCAAAATCAAAGAAGAAGGTTCAGGAAGATTGGTTGCAACTGCAACAAGAATACCAAGTAACATATACATCCTAAATCCACGAAAAATCTCCAAGGAAGAAAGAGACCATAAAAATGAAGTGTTATTAAGTGATATATGTTCAGGGGGAGCAGCCCCAAAGAAGAGAGTTACCTTTTTCCATTAAACTCAGGGGAGGCAGCCCTACCCTTTGCCATTGATGTCAAAGGGGGAGAGAAATTGGGATCATGATGACAGGGGGAGAAAGAGTGTTGCCATCAATGACAAAGGGGGATATTGTTGGAAGATTGGTTGTTGTCATTGATGTCAACCCTAGTCATTGGTTTTGGACCGCAAGATTGATGAAGGTATTTGGACATGAAGAACAGTGCACATGCAAACACAAAACCCATGGATGGATAGTATACATCATGTTGTTTCCGGTGATAGGTGGCACGTCACATGGATCCTCATGGTTGAGGAGAAATGAATTTTTGAATATGACAAAGTGAATTGAAGAAGGAAGTACAGGTCGGCCCTGAAGATAATTAAAGAAAAGAATTACAAAATAAGAAGTGTCAGGTCGGCCCTAATGTTAAAAGGAAGTGACATAAATGGTATAAATACATATCATTATACATTCATTGTAAACATACACAAGTCAAATTTCAGAGGAAATTTGAAGTAAAGAATGCCATATTTCAAGGGAGGATGAAGTCGTTTGGTGATGTGTTCTAAGGTATGTTATTTACAGGTCATCTTACCATTTTTGCTATAAATATTTTTCTAGAATGATTCATATGGTGAAATTGGTATGGTATTGAGAAGACATATCTAGGTAATTGTGGTAAAAATTTCAGCTCTTTATTCACTATACTTTTGGAGATACACTATGTGGAAGATAGGGTTTTTGACTAGTCATGAAGCTAGTCATAAACATGTGTTCCAGGTAAAACAGTCATAACTTCTTCATAGAGAATCCAAATGAAGTGAGACCATTTCATTGGAAATAGTACAGGCTTTAGTTTCTTGTGTGCAAATTTCAGAATCTGATGTTAAATATTAAGCGTGGGGCATTCTGTACAAGTTCACTCTCCTGAATAAACCAGAATTGAATAAGGTCTACCATTCTCTCTATAACTTCTTTTTGGGGAGGATTCAAGGAGTGAAAATTGGAGGAGTTTTAGAGAATACATTGAGATATATTATCTACATGATCAGAGTATTCTAAGAAGTGAAGAATTGCATAAGTTGAAGAAGTCTCATGAAGCATTATCTGGTTCTATGTGATGGTTAGTTGACGGTGATGATTTAATGTAAATTTTTATTATCTCTCATATATTCTTGGGCAGAAGGAAGGGGCAAGGATGGAGAGATCAACCCTCTCTTGATATTGGAGTATTGTATCTTCCTTTTGGAGGTTTATCCCTCCCTTTATATTTGGAAACTAGAGCTACCTTTGGAAGTCATTACTTCCCTTGAACAATAACTATTGATTATTTCTCATATATTGTGCATGGTGTATTGTGGTGTATTGGTGTAACTCTTATACTATTGTTCATTGCTCATTGGATATAATTGAATGGTTTGAGTATAAGTTGATTTATTTTTTTTAATTGTACTTGATATTGATTCACCCCCCTCTCAGTATCAACAATTATTGTTTGAATAGAAATATATGAATTCATAACTCTATTTCCTACATATGTGTGTAAAATATTACATTGTCTCTAATTTTGTAGCATAGGATTGCATAGCCTGAACCCTTCGGAGGGGGCCCAATCTAGAGGTAAGGTGTTGCATGTTTTTGTTCTTGTTTTGTTTAGAGTGTGTTCAATTATTAAATATGATTTATCTCCTTGTAATCATTCATTGCTTCTATAAATTACATAGCCTATATGAACAAGAAACACATATGATTTTAGTTTGATTACAGAGAAGAGGTGATGTTATTGAATCTATCCATTTGTAGTATCATTTTAGGAAGATCCACATATCGAATTAAGAGATCATAAGTGATAGTAATCAATCAATTATTGAATTAGATGAAATTATTGAATTATATGAAATCATTATCCATGTGATTGTTGAATATTATGTTTAATGCTTTTGAATTGTTTGTTCATTTCACATTAAAATAGAAATGTATTTCTTTTAAGTATAACTCTGGTTAGAACTAAATAGGCATTCGATTTAAACCAATCAATTTAGGAATCATGTTGCATACATACAATATATAGTGTCTCACAAGCTCACATAACCTTAGGTTGATAAAGTAAATGAATCAGTGAATTAGCTTATCACTTGCCCTCGTAGGAAAGGTATATAAAAACACTATCAAGGACAATGTTTCTTTTGAAGGGGGAGGGCATGTTAGTGTCCTATCCTAACCTCCCTACATTAGGCTACCTATGAGTTAGTCAATTAATGTATGTAACTATCCTCTTTAAATAAGGCCCATTAGATTGTAGTATATAGCCATTTAATGTAAAATGATCCACTTTATAAGGCCCACTAGGTAGTTGGTCCCATTAGTGATGGGACAACAAGTAGTTAGTATTTTGTTATTGAGATTCTATTTAAAGAGATAGGAGGATATGGAATGTGTTGTCATGTATTATTTTATTTGGAGCTTTGCTCAGTGAAAGTTCGCCCCACCTTAAAAGGCAAGTGAACATTGTTTTCTTTCTTTTGATTATCATAATACAAGGGTATCTTTCACATATTTCATCTTATTTGTCTCTTGTATTTGGTTTTCTTCAATTATATTCTATGTATGCCTAGTTGTGTTTCAATTTTAAGGGTTAAGAAACACTGCATATAATGATTTCTAAAGTAGCTATGTGGGAAGGATCAAATAACTAGGTAGAATTTAATGCTCTATGGATGTAGATGAGAGTTGCAGCTGAAATTAAGTGGACAAGGTTCAAATTCTAGGTGACTCAAAGCTATTTATAGATTGGCTCATTGGTGAAAACAATCTTCAAAATACGATTTCAGCTCCAATAACAAAAAAAACAAAGGAATTTTTCTAAAATCTCTTTTCAACACATATATAGAATATTAAATGTCAAAGAAAAAGACTTATTGAAACAAGCTCTCTCTCTTCACATAGGTTTCTTCAGGTCAAAGGAGGAGGAGGCAAGGGGAAAATTCCCATCCATCATTAGATCCATTTATTCATAATCTCTCTAGACTAATGACATCAACTATACTATAGATGGTGTCAAAACAAATTGATGGTTCTTTTGTCTTCTTTCAATCAAGGGATCATGTCAATGTTTCTTGATAAGTTACATTTCCTAGCCTAAATGGCATCTTATATTTTGGACTATATATCAATTCCTAGATTGTGTTTTGAGGTTGTATCTTGGACTACTTTTTTGATGCTCAATAAGAGCTTCCTTTGAGTGATTCAATGTACACACCTTTATATATTTTGATTTCTATCTTAAATATTAATTATACTATTTTTTTCTTGGAAAAACGATATGTGAGAATCACTATACTAAGCTCGATCTTGTAAAGGTTAAAATTCAAATTGGACCCAATATTGTGGAACAATTTACAAGTGAAATGATGCATATGTATACATGTTAAGAGGATCAAATGCATCGAATGAGACAATCCCTAATGACTACCCTCAAGGACATTAAATAAGGACCAATGGTCCCTCAATATTGAAAGCAATTTATTTAGGGTGATCATTAATTTGGTCTAAATTGATTAGTAGCGTCAACTTAGAATAACTTAGTTAACATTGATCACTCAAATTTTGGGCATGAGAATCCTTTAAGTTGTAAGATTTTTTTGATGTGTATTGAGTAGCCACTGCTAAGATGGCATGTTAAATCATATTGTGATAGTCACTGTGATAAGGTGGGAATGATGAGAAGTGCATACTGGTTGTGTAGAACTCTATCACAATGAGAATTGAGATTTGATCACCTTATTTGGGTGTGTTGCACACTAGGATAGGTCTATCACACAATAAAATATATCTAAAGCATAAATCATTATATGTGTACACAATTTGTTTTCTATTATTTGCAAATCACATATAGCTATTTTGTATTTTATGTGATTTTCTACAACAATATTATCATATGTGTTTTAAAGTACACAATTCATATAACATTTTAAAGTGCAAATTTACAGGTAATGATAAACATATTTAGATGTAGTTAACACATCAACCCAACCTATGGGGAGGCTAGTGAATGATCATACCATAGACAATGATAGGTGGTTCTTTTATCATGTTCACCATGTGTGATTTGTAAACTATCGTGGATATTCCATTGGACAGTTCGTCACAACATATCTAATAAAATACTAATATGTTTACTGTGAAGGTTAATTTACTTTAGATCTCATATTCTTTAATTAATGGTTTTCTACTTAAAATGTATGAAGTAGCTTAAATACAAAAAATAGAGAACATAAATAAATACTCACACACCATCCACAAATAAGCACAAGATATAACCTGGGAAACTCAATATGGGAGAAAATCGGGCTAGAAGGTGAGGTTGCTCTGCTCTCTTTTCTTCAAATGCAAGTAGAAAGAAAGAGGCACTCTCTATAGAATCTCTCATCTAGCCTTTGACACTGTGGCATGTATGGTTTTTATAGAATCTCTTCTCCTCTGTTACTATATCAAAATACCACTCATAGGTGCTCAACTCAACTATGGAACAAATACAATGCTAAAGAATGGAACCCCTTCTCCTATCAGTCTGATATTTAACATCACCTAATAGCCATCTAAGGGTAGGGTTCTAACTTCCTCAACCCTCAATTGTGATAAGATTTTGGACCTTCTAGAATCTTATTGAAAGTCCATAAGTGGGTAGCCCCATATGCTTGAGTAATGAGGGCTGACATGGCATCCACTCATACCATGGTGGTCAACATGGTACGTCAACTTGCGAGAGGCATAAATTTTTCATATGAGCTTCGATTGACATGATTTTTTCACTGTTGGAAAGGTCTTGACGTGTAGAATAGCATCAAGAGGTTTGAGCTAAAGTAGAGAATTTTTTTGCCCCTAAAAAATCCATTTGATGCCTCAAATGGCTCAGGAAGGTTTCAAACCCCAATTTTCCAAACTGGGACCTGCCATTAAAATGACCCTACATGTTTATTCCTCCTATGTTTCCCACTCTGAAAGCATCAAGATAGATGAAAAATAATATAATGATCCAATCTAGATCAACATGATATAACACTAACATTTTACATGGATCATTAATGTGTGATTGGGTTGATGTTATAACACATGGCAACAATAGATGTACACAACATACCATTGTCCATCATACACTTGTCATTATCCTCTCGCATGTTAGAGATTTTCTCAACAATAATTAATGACATCCCAAAAGTATCATTCACACTAATGAGTTATCAGGATAAAATAATGCAGTGATCTTTTGTTAACAAATTTTTGCAAATTTCATCCTCAATTTTACATAAAAGATGAATAAACTCTCTTTTAAATTATTTTGTATGAATCTTTTTATTTTAATAAAATACGTTTTCTTTCCATTAATATACCAAACCGGTACATGAATTCTACACAAAAAAAGGTTTATGAAAGCATCCACTATGAGCTTAAGCCACAAGGCAAAGATACCTAACCTATCAAACCTTTCCATGTAAGCCATCAATATTATATGAATATGTATATGTTAAATGGGTAACATTTTTCAATAGTGATGGTTTCCCTTTTCACGATGCCCCTCAAAGCATGCCATATCTTAAACATTCCATATAACTATCACTTAGATAGGATAAGATATGAAAGGGGATTTTATAGTTATAAAAATATTTTCAAGACATGGTCCACACAAAGAGGAGAGACAAAGGGTAAGGAAATAAACATAATTATCTTGCAACTAATTTACTATTGTGTTAGTAAAGGAGCCACTATTACTATAGACATATTGATGGGCATAAAGATCATGGTATATTGGAGTTTATATGTTATAATAGACAAGTCCTTATAACTAACATGGGATATAAAACATAGGGAGATGAACGATTTTTTAGTCACCAAGGCATCGTTCATGACATATCTTACTTGGAGAGGGGAAGTATGAGTAAGTGTGCATAGACTACCTCACAACCAATCAAACGTTATTAGTCCCTGCAATGGGACTATAGCAATGAGTTTGCTTTTGATGTGATATTGATGTGACATTAATTTGCCTTTTACCATAAATTTGTGTATGCAATGTAATGTTTAACATAGGAAAACAAATATATGTTTTTGGATATAATAAAAATATTTGTGTTTCTCATTTCTAATTGGTTGATAGAATTAAAGTGTTATTGCTCCCTTCACGTCTTTCAATATGTAGAATTAATTACATAATCAATGAATTTCACCAATCACCACATCTGAATATAAAGAGTTTTACTATGTATTTATTATTATGCATTATTGTATTTATATTATATTTATTATCTAATATATTATTTATTATTATATTTATATTATATTTATAATATATTTATATTATATTTATGAATATTATAGTTCCATTCTTACAGTTCATTATACATTTTGAATAACAAACAACCCTCAATTATTATTGTTTCACAAAAAATATTCATTACTTGTGCATTTAGTTATATTAAGTTTCATTGTTCAACATGTATTTCCCAACTAACTCGGCAGGGACTGCATTGTCATGCAACCCTTGTTTTAGTAGGATGACATTGTGGATGCCCACATTAGCGTAAGGATCATGATATATTGGAGCTTATATGTTGTCATAGACTAATCTTCACAACCTATGTAGGATAGCAAGCATAAGGAGATATGTGATTGTATAGTCATGGAAACATTTCTATGTCATTATTCATGGCATAGTTGACTTGGAGAGGGGAAGGTTGAAAAAGCAAGCATGGTCACCCCGCAACCGATGAATCATTATGTTAGTATGAGGCTATTATCATTGTGGATATCTCTGTTGGCATAAGCATCATGGTATAATGGAGCGCATATGTTGTCATAGACCAATCTTGCAAACAATGTGGGATAACAAGCAGAGGAGGAATATGATTTTTTTTTTATAGTAATTACAAAAACATTTCCAAGACATAATTCATGGCATATTGGACTTTATTATTTACACATACAAAACAATAGACATAAAGAATAAAGGAAGAGAAGGGAAGTTTAAGAAAGTAAGTGTAATTACCTTACAACCAATCAACCATTATATTAGCAAGAAGGACACCACCATTATGAATGCACCCATTAATATAAAAATCATGGTATATTGAAAATTATATGTTATCACATACTAGTATTCACAACTAATGTAAGAAACAAACAAATAAAGTTAAAAGATTTTATTGTCGTAAAAATATTTCCAAATTATCATTCATAATTATTTGACTTTATTATACACATATATGCCAAACAACAAATAAGATGCAAAATAAAAAGAAAAATATATCAAGCAAATGAACATAAAAACCTTGCAATCAGTTAACCATTTTATATTTATATTTATATTAAATTATTTATATGTAAAAATTATAAAATGGTATTGTTTTATATATATATATATATTCTAAAACAATACCATTTTATAATTTTTACATATCAATAATTTAATATCAAATTTAGTTATCATTAACATTGTAATTCATTTTAAGTCTTACTAACATAGATGACTCACTACAACGTTAGTTTTGGGAGATGGGGTTGATAAAAATTCTTTCAACAGTGATTATTTTAACGCATTTAACAACTTTAAAGTCAATGTGTGCATCATTTCAATGTGTGCATCCAAGAGGAGCAAATGATGCACACAAGCCATTGAACTTGAAATTAAAAGTAATATCAATCCAATTATTACAATTTTATTCATTATCTTGGTCTAGATGTATACGATAAGATAATGGATAGATGCATAAGATAAGATAATGGATGGACCCTTACAAAAGGATTGAACTTGAAATTAAAAGTAATATCAATCCAATTATTGTAATGTTATTTATTATGTTGATTTTGATGTATACGATAATGGACCCTTACAAAAGTTATAATGACTAGATCAAATATTTATATAGAGTTAAGGTATATAAATTCAGAGATGACTGATTCGTGAGATGATTGATTTGTGATTTTCCTTTTATGGGAAGATAAAGTGTGGGGTCATCCATTTTACGGATGGTAACATTTTATTTCAACCATTAAGTCATAATCAATTTGTTGTTTATAAAATATTATTTATTTATATATATATATATATAAGATAATAGTAAATTTTAGATTTAAATAATGATTTAAATTTTTTAGTTTTATTTTTTTTAATATTTTTTTTAATGATTAATATTAATATTATTAATATTATTAAAAGGAATATAATAAAAGATTGTATAAACGATGGGGTTTGAATATAAATTTGGGAACTCTGCGGGTAGGGTTCTCCTAGTTGTAGGTCGGTTCGTAGACGATTTACCTTCTACTACCGTGTCTCTCTCACGTCGGGCTTTTTGGACATTGGGTTCTTTCTTTGGTGGTGGACTTGCTCCCTCTGGAGCGGTTCTGATTTTTTTCTGGTTAGTTCTCTAATGGACGCGCTCACCCGAGAGCGGATCTGGTTCGTGACTCTTCAGATCGGAGACTGTGTTTTGAGATAGATGCCATATAATCCAGATCGGGCTCGTTGTGATCTATTTCTTTCTCCTACGGGGAGTCGTTTTTTATTTTTGATGCCTTTTTTTATCGTTGAGCTTAAGATCCATGTTGGTGATAGCGCCCTGGAGCGGATCCATTTTGGTTGAGAGCCTGCGGGTCTATTTGCGAGGACGCCATTTGATGATTATTGGTTTGAATATTAAATCTCATATCTGTGTTTCTGGTGACTTGCTTCCGTAGTATGCAGATTGCTGGCCATTTTTTCTCCAACCTTTAGTATGTGCGGAACTCACCAATCCATCCCAGGTGGTATGTTCAGGGCTTGATACATTGTCAGGTTTTTTCTCAATGGTCTTGGTGGCTGGGGATCCTTGCGTCCCCCTTGGTTCTGGGTTTTGGAGTGGAGGTTGGGGGTTTTTGTTCGGGGTTTGTCAAAACTTTGAGATCCTTTCTTTGTGGGAGTGCAGTGTTGATTTTGATGAGAGGTTGGGTCAACACTTTGAGGTCCATTAAGGGCGTGCGGTTTCTAGTTTCCTCTTTGTAGACTCCCATGTTGTCCCTCTAGACCTATTTTTTTAGGGGATTTAATTTCCACTCTGGCCTGGTCCGTATGGGTTCTCTTCCTGCTTTGTTTTCGCCATTTTTTTATTGGTTGTGATTGATGGATCTTCTATTATCTTGGGGCCACTCTTTGAGAGCCATTTTCGTTGAGATTTTCTTCCTCTTGTTGTTGAAAGCATTATTAAACTAAATATTTGCTCTTTGTATGCATGATTCAAATTGTAATTTTGATTTATCTTAATAAAAGTTACATTTTTTTCCTTTGGTAAATGTTTTTTTAATATTATTAATAAAAAAAATTAAATGATATTTTTCATATTAAGTTTTAAATTTTTGAAAAAAAATATTCAAGTAACTTAACTACTAACCATAATCATTGGTAATTTTGAGAGATTCAACAGTGAAATTAATTCTTAAANCTCCAACCTTTAGTATGTGCGGAACTCACCAATCCATCCCAGGTGGTATGTTCAGGGCTTGATACATTGTCAGGTTTTTTCTCAATGGTCTTGGTGGCTGGGGATCCTTGCGTCCCCCTTGGTTCTGGGTTTTGGAGTGGAGGCTGGGGGTTTTTGTTCGGGGTTTGTCAAAACTTTGAGATCCTTTCTTTGTGGGAGTGCAGTGTTGATTTTGATGAGAGGTTGGGTCAACACTTTGAGGTCCATTAAGGGCGTGCGGTTNTTATGTAAGTGTATATACTTTATCTTTTTCTAAATTCAAATTTATAATTTATGAGAAATAAACCCATATTTTAAATTTTAAATGTTGAACTTTTCTATATATATTTAAAAAACAATATTAATTATAATATAACTTTTTAAAATATTAAAATAAATAAACATTATTATTAATTAGACTTTTATGTATATCTAAAATTGAAAAACAACTATCATATCTTTATCATGTTCCTTTTTTCTAAAATAATATAAATTATATTCTTTTTAAGTGCCTTAAAATATTCTGGGAGAGAAAGCATCATCTAGTAACCATGGACCCACTTTAGAAAATTGAAATGGAAGCCTATGGACATGTGTGGTAGAGATGAAAGGGTATTTTGTGCCTTTGATCCTATTCACATGGATGCACGAAATATAACACAAAGGATATGATTTGAAAGGTCTGCAAGTCCCTTATAATTTAAGATAAGTGTGCTTTCTAAATATCAGATAAGAGGTGGGGTTTAGTAATAAAGTGATCAAATTGTCGGAAAAAGATGATAAAGATATGATTTGAAAGATTTGCAAGTCACTTATGGATTAAGGTTTGAGTGTATTCTTTTATAATATATATGATGAGTTCAATTTAATAATAAAGTGATCAAATCGTTGGTACATGTTTTTTTTTTTGGGTCCATTCTCATCCAGCGATACATGGCTACAGATTAAGTTAATTATTTCTTTAAAGATAATTCTATATTTTAATAGATGTTTTATATAATTTTTATGGTTATATTATATTGAATGTTATTATTTTTTAGGTAATATATTTTGAGGAAATTTTTTGAGCATTTTTTTATTATCTTGAGGATGGTAATCAAGGTAAATCCTAATTTTTTTAGAGTATAAAGTATGGTCGACAACTCATGAATAGATCATATATAGTTAATCAACAAACAATTCAAGAGAGCAAACATGTCACAAAGTGGAATTTGAACCCAGGTGGAGAGGGAAACAACTTTTTTTCTCACCGCCACTCGAGCTACACACAATTGACTTTATTGTAGTGAATGTTGTGTTGATGTATTATAGTGGCATTTTTGTGGTAAATAAAATTACACAAATTTATATTGTTTATGCATTTTTTTATTGGAATTTTAACCTAGTCCACAAGTGATCCAATTTTGGAAAGCAAATCGAACGACTACTTAGCAGAAGCATGAATAAATTGATGCAAAATGCACATAAAACAAATAGATAGAACAACATTAGCATAATTGTGTAAAATATTTGTACAATACTTTGAGAGAAAGAAAGTGTGCAAAGGGGAGAAAGTTTTATTATATGTGTCAATTATACATTCTATAGTTATATATAAGTTACAAAATGCCCATTCAAATTCAAGGAGTGATTTGGTTTGCAACCTTTAGTGATTGTTTGTCTCATGGTGCATCATGTGTGATTATTGACACATAGGTGTAATGGTCTGGTCTCAATGATTGCTAGCATTTTTTATTTGCACATGATGATGAGGTGTGTGTACGCTTGAAATTGAAGGGTATGCATGCAAGCAATTGTGGTGTGCACACTTGATGTTGAGGTAGGCACACATAGCTTGTAATTTGGATCACATAATGGAAAATTGATGCACCAAATGTTGTAGAGGCTCTATGAGCATTAAGGACGCTACACATCAACCCCACCTGTCAGTAACAACGAGAAGCTGTTAGGGGTGCCACGAATCCCCGTGTTGGGCCAGTACACACAACTATAGGGTGTTGAATTGTCTTATATGGAGGATGATTGTGCATGATCCAAAATGGTCATTATATCATTTTCCATCTATTTTGGTATTTTCTGGGTGGAAAATTTGAAGCTATTGGCTTGTATGGCCCATTTTAAGGGTAGGTCCCACTTTGGTGATTTGGGGCCCAAAAACTATTGGATCATATTTGAGGCCTTAAATGGTCATTTTTAGGGTCAAAACTATGTAGACAAAGTTCCCAACCTTTCGACGTTAGTCTATACAGCAAGAGCTTTCTAACATCAAAGACATCACCTCAAATGAAGTTCGTATGAGGAAGTTATGCCTCCCGTGAGTTGACTTATAGTGTCGACCACCATGATACCAAGTGTATAGCACATAAACATCTGTTACTCACACATGTGGAGCTGGTTGGAGCTAGTTACATGTGGAATTCCAAGAAGAATATAAAGGGTCTAAAACCCTAACCCTAACCTTAGACAACTATCAAGCTCTGTTCTTTATTGTTTCATAGCTAAGCAAAGAATCTAGGAGTAGGATATTGAGACATAAAAGAGGAAGTAAACGATCTTGTAGTGTCCATTCATGCCACAATGTCCATGGAAACTCCATAGTGAGTGCACTTTCTTTGTATTTGTATTTCATAACTGAGAAGAAAAGAGAAAGGCATATGCCTCACCTTCTGGCTAGAATTTTCCCGTATTGGGTTTTCCTGGAGTACATCATATGTTCGTTGTGTGGATGGCATGTTATTTGGTTATCTTATTTCATTTTAGTTTCAATTTATTTCGGTGTCTTCTGCACTAAGATAGTATTATTAAATATGAAATTTAAAGGAAAATACTATATAATAAGAAATTGCAAAATATTGTAAGATCCAATGGAATATCCACAACAATTTACAGATCGATACATATATGTACTTTGTGATATACATAAAGTTATGTGCCAAAATCTTGGCTATCCATTAGTACATAATATTAAAAAATACAAAATTTTCAAAATTGGCCATAACACTCATCATGTTGCTCGGATAATATTTCTCAATTTGTATATTCACTTTAACAACATCATATGAGGTACTATCTTCATTTTTTTCATATTGAGCATACATAACAATACAAGTACTCATTGTGGTGTATGGGACAACTAATTTTTCATTGATAATAAAATTGAAATATCTCATTACAATAATAAAATTGATTTGTTTGGCTAGTTGTGTGTATATTGATTTTTATGAGTAAAGTTAGGTAAAAAAACTATAAATCAAAATGAAGTACGTTGGTTGTATTATTTTAGAATGTTAAATTTGGTAGTTCATATTTTAGTAATGATTTTTTTCTAGGTCACATATTTTAGGGGAAATTACCGGAGCACTTCCTCTCATTTCAAACATGGTATTTAGGGTAAAACCCTAAATTCTTCAAGACACAAGGTTAGATCAACTAATCATGAATATATCATATATAACTCATTAACAATCGGCTCACTAAAATCAAAGATATTACAAAATAACATTTAAATTTAAATAGAGAGAATATAACTTTTTCTCTCAATTACTTAAACTATAATCAATTAACATCTTCTAATAATAATATAAATTAAACTTTCACATTTTGTGAAAAATGTATTACAAAATTATATTATTAAATTAATAGAAAAAAACATAAAGCATAATTTATGAATTCTACATTATGAAATTAGAAAAAATGGTGTATATGTGAATGCTTACTTGATGTTACAACCATTGCATGGTGCTTGAAAGTGCATTGTTAAAAAAGCAAGTGAAAGGCACAATGATAACATCTTTGACAGTCTAGAGACCAAACAAAGATTCAACTAGTTGTTTTTCTATGGAGAAGAAATTGACCACGTTATCAAATGATGAGTACAAACAAGAAACCCAATCCACAAGGCAACAAGAAACCCAAACCACAAGGCAACCAGGGACTCAATTCCCCAACCAACTAGTTACATCAATGCATTAATTTTGTGTCCCATATCCAAAAATAATAATGAAGTTTACGACCTTGCACGACACACAAGACAATCATTTACACCACATAGAAATCTTGAATTATATACTTCAAAATTTTACACTGAAAAGCGAGGGTGATCAATTGTTTGAACTTAAGATATTTTATAAAAACCAATTTTATCATCATTTTTACTAATAGAAAGTTGTTGAATTGTATGTGCAAATTCAAAATTAAATTTAATCGAATAATTTATGTGCACATATTTTTAATATGCGAAAAAGATGGGAATAATATCTAAAATTATTAGAGTAAGTTATTGATGTAGAAAAATTACCCATTTTATCATAAATTTGATAAAAGAAAATTTACAGTATTAGGTACGGGCACAATGTTATTATAATTCAAATTCTATGCATAGTGTAATGATATTTTAAAAGGTTTTTTTCCATTCTAAATAATCTTATATTATTAAATATTCAATCAAACTTTTAGATTGATGAAAAAATTGACTTCTTATTTCATCGAATTTCGATAATCAAAGGGAAGTTTGCAATAAGATTAGATAATTTTGAAGGTTATGAACTTAGCTTAAATTTAACGCAATATGAATACCCACATTAATATAAAAGAGATTTAAACTTTCTATCTCTCCCACGCAAGAGCAAATAGTTTGTTCATTAATCATGAAGAATCTCAAATAATCACTACCCATTGATCACATACTCTAGGTCACATCACATGCCTTTACTTATTTCGAACTAAGTTGAAGAAGGTGATGATTAATTGTGTAATATTGTTGAAGGAGGAATATTACCTTATGATTTGTTATTAACCAAAACCTTAAAATATCACAATAAATCATAAGCACACACCATGTACACCAATGTGAGCATGGAGAACAACTCTAAGATAGATAAGAGAGATGACTTACACAATAAATCCTTAAAGAATAGGAGAACCTTCTCCAAATTCCCTAATACATTCATACATCCCAATCACATCCGTTAATAATGACTACACAATATCTATATACCTATTCACACATTGTACATGTGGCCCCTTTATTATTAGGTCGACCAGTACACACACACATACATTTACCCATTACATGTACATTTAACCATGTATATGCACCCCTTGGGGTCATACAATAGTACCCTCCTTCAAAATCTTTGTCCTCAAAGCTTTGAAGTTAAAGGCTTTACATGTGATGAAACCAAGTAATATTATTTTCTTATTTTCCTTCTTTCTTCTTTCCATTGATGATCATCCATCCATCCCAACTCAATTCTTTTTTGTCTTGATACTTGATGGTTGGTTGTAGCATAATTTTCATTCCTTTTATTCCATGTATTGTTGTTGTAACTTCTTCAATTTGTAGTAGTTGTTGGTCTTTGATAATATCCTATTGAATAATGGTTTTGTGATGCCATGTTCCATGAATATTGATGAGTATTCCATCTTCTTCCTTGATGATGTTGATATAGATATTCTTGTCTTCCTTGAAATTTTTCTTGGTAATGAGGGTGTTGATATGGTTTCACATTTGATGGTTTTCCTTCACTCTCCACACCCATTTCATTTGTCTTCTTTTCAGAGATAATGACATCTTCTATTCTCTTTGCTTGGTCTTATGGTGAAGATGTACATATCAAATATGATGGTATCTTCAATATCTCACCACCCTTTTTATTGATCTATTATTTTTCTTCTTTTAACTCATCTTCCATTTTGTGCATCACTTCTATTTTTAAATCCTTGATCCATTTATTTGAGAATAATTCTTCAAATACTTCCCGTGTGGCGCTTCATGCATTATCTTTATCAATATTCCTCCACCACTCTCTAGCTTCACTATTCAAATGAATACTTGCCCCAAATACTTAAAATTTTTACCACAACTACTCCATTATTTCACCTCAGTCTCCCCAAAAACATTCTATCTAAAACTTCACAGGAAAAAAATTCATAGCTAAAATGCCAACATGACTTGTTTGAAGGAGAAAAACCCTAGGATCATATACTCTTATACTGAATGTTAAGAACCAAAATATTAAAATATCACAATAAATCATAAGTACACACCATGTACACCAATGTGAGTGTGGAGAACAAGTCCAAGATAGATAAGAGAGATGAGTTACACAATAACTCAAAGAATAGGAGAACCTCCTCCAAATACCCCAATACACTCATACATCCCAGTCTCATCCCTCAATAATGACTACATGATCTCTATATATACCTATTCACACATTGCACATGTGGCCACTTTATTATTAGACCAACCACTATACATATGCATTCACCCATTACATGTACATTTAACCCCATATATGCCCCCCTTAGGGTCATATCATACACATTTAACCCCATATTCCCCCCTTGGGGTCATATCATATACATTTAACCACATATACCCCCCTTGGGGTCATACCATGATCACTTGGCAAAGATTGTGTCTAACAAAGGAAGTGCAAAGTTCAAATCTTTCTTCCTTGACAAAAACTTTTCACTTACAAAAGAAGTATAAAGTGAAGCATTGCACCATATTAATGCATACTTAAGCTTCTTAAATCTTCAAATATCAATTATAAACATAAAATAGTGGAATTTTTTTCACATGTTACTTATTTTCCTTTTTCCTTTTTTTGTCAAGGAAACTCTCACAAAAAACCCTTCGAGTACTTCCCATGATCCATGAATGGTACATGGGTAAAACATCAGCCTCGATTATGGAGGTTAGCCCTGAGGGGATCAAGAGAGTTGAACCTGTGACCTCCAAAACTTTGAGGGAAAAATAAGAGGTCTTATGTCTTCCTGACGGGGCTTCACCTTATTGACTAATATCTTATCACATTCATTCATAAAGGGGGTTTTTAAATTATGAAAAATAGATTCAATATAATTTAGGTATTGGGGGGAGGGGGGGATGTAGGGTATGGGGGGGTTTATAGGTATTGAGGTGTATAAAAAGGGGAATTTGGGAAAAATACAAGATATCTAGTAAGAATAGAGTTTTTTTTTATTGGAAAAAGTTGAACCTTTGGTTTGTTCTCTTCCTCCACCTAAGATCATCACATGGTTTTTTAGACCCAATATTTTCATATTGGGACAAACACTCTTCCCTCTTGTATTGGGAGGGGGGTTAAACAAAAGGATTTGGGGAGGTATTTATCAATATCTACTGAAATTAAGGGTATTCTTTAATATCCCACAAACGAACACACTATGCCATAGGTTCATTGAGTGGAGACCTCATGGTCTAGGTCATGACCACTTGAGCTAACCCTTGGGGCTTTCACATGCTACTTACTAATATAAATTAGTTAGATAATAGATCAATTGTGGATACGTGAATTGATTTATATTGACAAATATCAAACCCCACTTTATGAATAACTCACCAATGTAGATCCATCTTAACTTTAGATTTATTAAGCATCAAAAGTGATTCAAAAAACAATTGAGATGCAAACCTTTTAGTGCTTAAAAGACCCCAAATTAAGATGAATTTAAGTTGGTGCACTTTATTATTATGTAAGTAATTGTTAATACTATGGATTGACAAAAATAACCCAAAACCGTGACAGACAAAATTACCTCATATTCCTCTTCTTTTAATAGTTGATATGATTTCTATTTTATTGTGTTATATTTATGATTTTATTTTTATAGTGTTGCTTTCACATTAGATTTATTATTACTATATTTTTAGTTTTGTATAACATATTGTATTGGGTTGACATACACCAATGTCAACATTATAGACATGGGACGAATGTTACAATCTCTTTAGTGTTGGGTTGTAGAATGCATCTCGCCTCTCTCAATGCAATCAAAACTATGGAGATTTAAGAAAGATTCTCTCCAATGTTTTTAAGAACATAAATAAAATGTTAAAACAAACCAATTAATTCCTAATCTTTGAAGGTTTGATAAACCAAAGTTGGTCTCAATAGACAGTGGCAATTATCATCATCATCATTTGAAGAAACATGGTGCATTCTACAACCCAATGCTGAGGAGATTGTAATGTCTATCCCATGTAACATCCTTCCCATACATCCATAACGCTGATGTCGACATATGTTGACCAAATATAAAATATACACAAAAATATAATTATAATAAATCTAATGCAAATGAAATAATCATCATTCATATATATATATATATATATATATATATATATCAACTTGGAAGAATATATATATATATATATATATATCAACTTGAAGAATAAGTGAATCCAAAACAATTATGTTTGGTCCCATTTTTTAAACCCACATTATCAATGGTGAGCTTTCTCTCTCTCTCTCTCTATATATATATAAACACACCATCTTAAATCCATCTTAAATCCATCTTAATTCATTGTCTTTTTAGCACTAAAAGAAGTTTTTTTTAGCACTAAGAGAATTGCATCTCAAGAAGTCAAGATGGATCTATGTTGTTCATAAATATAAAGTGATAAAGAATTACACAATAGGTGAATATTAATGAGTTTAAAATCTTTTACATTTTTTCAGATAAAATGTAAATCTAAAGGAAACCCCCCAAACACTTCCCTTCATTTTGATGATGGTACCCATGGTACACTAGTCCTTTATAGTTAGTTTTGGCAATGTAATGATAATCGAGTAAAGCCCACAACATTTACAAAAACAACTAGCTTGGGGATTTGACCCGGACTTCCTACTTGTAGCTCACACCACTCAATCACTCAAGTTAACCGACACGACTTATTAAAGCATGATTATATATCCTAAATAGGTTATCTTTAAAGATTGAGTGTGTTAAGCAATGTTCCTCCTTAATCGATAAATTTATAATAAGTACCCCAAATTACTCCACAATTTTAAACTAAAATTTTTGACAACGTAATCTTTTATCACTATTTTTGTGATTTTAAATATTAAATACGCGAATAAAAAAAATTTCATTATCCGGAAAAGAGTCAATGGTAAAAGCCCGTTATTACCTTATACATATGACAAATTAGCATAACAACCTATTTCACAACGGTACATTCCACCATACTCTGGCAAACACTAGCTTGAGGCATGGGCCATAGTCTACCAGCCCTAGTTGAAAAACGTGTTAAAAGAGAACCGTGGTTCAGCTAAGCAAAGATCTACTAGAAAGCGCAGAGAAAAATCGAAATCAGGAGGGATTATAATCAGGTAGCGTTTTTCCCAAGCTGGCCTTTATATGAGATGAGTTGGTTATAAAACCGAACTCATTATCATTCTTCATTTCCATTGAAATCTTACAGGAGTTTCAGATCTCGTCAGGCTTGAATCACTTGCATTTTTTCATGTGAGTTGCTCGCTCATCTCATTATTTTATTCATTTCTCTTTTATATTTTTGAAGATCTATTTCGGTTGTGTTTGGCCATTTGGAGGACAGATCTGAATAAATTGTGGGCAGGTGTTTTTGTTTTCTTTCATTTCATATGGGCCTCCTTGTTTATGTATTTTTTGTTTGGGTTCAAATCAGATCCCCAAAAAACTATATTCCTTAGTAGCAGGAATGAGCAAACCCCCGCAATAATGCTTTAAAATGAGCAAACCCTCAGAATTTGTACAGAACACTCAGGTTTGAATCCAGCAATGGACTGAAAGTATGAATATCCATGACCAAACACACTCCCTTATGACTTAAACCTTGGCTGTGAAAGTTGGCTATTGAGATGCTTAAGACCCGGATCCAAAACAATATCCATTTTTCTTGTTTTCCTGGGTGATTAAAGATGCGTCTAGGGCTTTTAATCCAATTATCTGTTTTGCTTTGTGGGTGTTGAGATCTGGGCTATGTCCAGTATCCAAATATTCGATTCCATTTTGGGCACAGCTTTTTGGAATTGCGGGTGTGTTTAACTCTTGTCATATTAAAATTGGGCAACCAGGGCTTGCTGGCAGAAAATTCTTAATTTGTGTGGCAATTGATATTGGGCCGGAGGGAGGGGGATGTGATTAACTTATTTCGTAACTCTTTGCCCTTGGATAAACACTGTTGTTTATATGACATTGGCCTACGACCATAGCATGATTACTGCTTTAGCAGCTGGAGAAACCAGTTGTTTTGACCTGGAAATGACTATAGTTAAGTTGGAAAATGTTTTTTTCTTTTCGAAGTGGACATTTATTTACTGCTAAGCATCAGTAGGAGCAATTGCAACAATATCCATTAGGAAACAGTTGGAGAATGTTAGGTTTTGAAAGAAACACGTGTTGCATTTAAGGCCCATTTAAGTCTTGGCTTATTCCACTGAAAGATGGCACAGCATAAATCCACCTTTAATGAGAGTATAACTATGTTTGAATTCTTAGATCTGGATTCTAGGATCCCTGTTATGTATTTGGCCAATATGTTGACATTCTTAGTTAACAGTTTCTGGGTTTTCTGTCACATTTTACCCATTTTATTTGCTTCCTATATTCAAATAGGCAGGGTTTGATGGTTGCAAACTCATTATGTCTATGAATGACCATCTTTGAGGTGATAAAAAGCCCAGCTTTCTGACTGTGATCTATTCCTTATATAGGTTTAGGGCCTATATTTTGTTTGCAAAGGAGAGGGGATTCTATGGCTTTTGACCTTGAAACTATTGGTGGGCAACCGTTGCCTAGAAAAGAATAAATCAAATTTCCAAAACAAGCTCATTGGAAGTGGATATCTAATATTGTGTGTAAACCATGGATTGTGTTATTAAGGGCTCTGTTCTATTAATGTTAGATTCCCAAAGTGAAGTTTTGACCAATGTTGATTCCAAAGCGGTATACTTCATTGATAGTACATGCCATATTTTGGTCCAGAACCGCTGGGTCAAATACACGTAGCTAAGATCTCTGCATATGTTACTGCATGGATTCTATTTTGTATATTTATATGAACTAAGGACGAACTTAGACATCAAGATTTAGCTGTCGATGAAAGAGATTTGTGTGCTGTAGAGATGTGCATGCTCGATTTTCATCAGGGATTTGAGCAATAAGCAGGTTAACATTGTTATAATGGATTGCATTTGTATTGTTTTTGTTTTCAATGTCTTCCAGTGGTTTTTAAGATACAGAGATATTTGACTGGTATAATTAGTTTTTAGAAATAGCAATGGGGTCTCGTTTGTCCTCATGCCATACATTCTTTTCTCAATGTTCATCAAGATTTTTTTGCCTGATTATAAGTGGAGCCAGTTTACATCTTATAATTATTGCTCTGTCATTAATTTGCCACTGCTATTTAGAGAAGGATTCACTAAGTTGAGTTTGTTTTATATTTGTAGTTTATTAGTAGGAAGAAAATAAAGTACAAAATGGAAGGCACCAAAGAAAACTATACCCAAGAACAGGACAGTGTGGAGAATCCTAATGAAAACAACCACAAGAGTGAAAACGTGGTACAACAGCCAGAGCGACAAAGCATGCCAACCTCTGCAGAACAGGTATTTTGTTGCATTTCCTGGGATTAAACTCTTGCAAGACTGAGCCAGTCTGGGTGCATTCCCGATTATTGAAGTGGAAGAAATCATTAAAAAAGGCATTATGACTTTTTTTATGTGCTATCATTGTTCCTAACGTTAACATGGTATTCTCAGTATTTTAACTCATCCTAATTGAATTATGTTATGAATTCTTCTTGCAGGAGATGGCAATAAAAAAAAAATATGGGGGACTTATTCCCAAGAAACCACCTCTAATTTCAAAGGTATTTAATATATTTTTGGCTTTCGAAAAAACAAGTAGCTTGGATCACAATTTTATTGTTTAAGAGAATGTGTCTCAAGTCTTATTTGTGCATAAAGTTTAATGAGGTTTTCCAGATTGATATTTGAATCTTAGTTTCTTAAGCTTATTATTTGTTCTAACTTTTGTTTTTCTCAATCTCTCTCTGCTGGCTTTAGGATCATGAGCGTGCATTCTTCGACTCTGCAGATTGGGCTTTGGGAAAGGTTAATCCATTATTGCATTAAACCCAAAGCATTCCATGTCATATGTTTCAAACTTAATTCGAGCCTTATGGAAACAATAATTGTTTTCTGAAAAGTGTAGTTATATTTATTGATTCCTTGTCCTAAATTTCATGGGCAGCAAGGAGCACCTCCGGGTCAGAAACCAAAAGGTCCATTAGAGGCTCTCCGACCAAAGCTGCAGGTAACAACAGTGCCATTAAAATTAGGTTTCCCCTGCACTTGTGATTTCGGATCAGGATGTCTCTCTCTCTGCAAGAAAGGAAAATAAAGGATAACAATTTTAATTTTCAAACTTTTTCCAATCTTATGAAGATAGAAACATTATATAATTTATTGCCTTTGAACAAGCTGTATAATAAATAACAATCTACTATATCTTACTTGAACTGTTTTGGACAGCCTACACCTCATCAGCAAGTTCGTTCTCGAAGGACATCTTATGCACGTTCTGAAGGTGAAGGTAATTTTCTTTGGACACTAATCTCTTCTTATCAGTTCATGATTAGGTGATTTCTTGAAATATTATAACTGCCTTCAAAACTTGAGGGTGAATAGAAGGAGTTTATTTGTAGCATTTTTCTTTTTCAAGTATCTGAATGTTTCTTTGCAAAATTGCAACAGATGGAGCAGTTGTTTCCTCGGAGGAGGGGACCTATACTGAATAATCTAGTTATTTGTTGGAAGCATTAGATTAGCTTGCCTGGTTAATTTGTGTTGCCATGGAGAGGAGCTAACTAGGTTTAAATTGGCATTCTGAAGTCATTTAACGCTGTACATATTTTGTTGGCTAGTTTGCAATCTAGCCGATTTATGAGGCACAGATCCTCACACATGATATTAATATTAAAGATGGCATTATTATATCATCATTTTTCTTGAATGTGATGGTTTGACCCTGATGGATGCATTTCTATGTTGAGTATGGGAGGACTTAGAGCTAAAGAGAATCAGGTTTGATATTATCTCTTTGGACTGAAATTAGCGTTTAAATGGAAGACAACTTAGAAAATAGAACTATAAAACAGAAAGATTTTTAACTGTTAGGACTGATAGTAATGCTATAATGGCTTGAGTGGTGGACATATAATGATGGCTGTAACATGTACTTTATGTCTCCACTTTACATTTTAGGGGTAATTTCACATTTCTTTTAATGCCAGTGTTGAAGTTTACTAGGCAACTTTTTCTGTGCTTAAACACATGGGAATCTAAATACACGTCTAATTTTCATTTTCAGTTGCTTCCTACTGTCTTCTAAGATTTCATTTTAATCTATTATGCTTCACAAAGAATTAATTTTGCACAAGAATGGCATAGTATGGATTTGTTTATAAACTGCTACTATGGCTGGATTGTAATTCTTCAGTTCTACATATGTTAAAGCTGCTTCTGAGTGTAAACTGCTGCTTGTTGGGCAATAGTTTTAGATTGCTTAATTCCTCTCATTGGCCAATAAATGAACTAATTGATGTGTGAATGTTGTCTTTGAAATAGACATGGGATAGATAAACACTGACATTTAGGCCCAACCTAATCTTACCGGCCAAGTTATGTCTTAGGTGTTCTTAAAGCACAATGAAGGGATATATGGAAGATATTATGCAATCAAATTACCTTTTATTGCTTTTCACAAGGCTTGTCTAAATGGGCATTCGAGATAAAGCAAGTATAGCATGTAGGTGCTCTACTTCTTCGAAGTTGGTTGATATTGCCTTAGGAGAATATATTTTGTTGTTTGTAATCTCATCTATTTTATTATTATAAATTTTATTTTATTATACTTTGTTATCATAAATATGTTTTTTCTTTTAATGTAAAACTTCAAAATGTTCAATGCCACTTTCAAGGATATTTTAAATAGATGGGATCTTAAACCTTGGCCAAAGCTGTAGGCTCATTTAGTTAGAAGTTTTTGGATGGAGACTTCTAGTGTTTCAGTTAGAAGTTTTGGGATGAAGACTTTTAGTCTTTCAGTTAGAAGTTTTTGGATGAAGACTTTTAGTGTTTCTATGTTAGATAGGTTAAAGTGAGTTTTCCTAGCAAGTATTAGAGATATACATTACTTTTAAGTTGAAATATGTACTTGGAAGGAGGACTGTATATATATACTCAAGTGCTAGAGGATTCAAATGGAAGCTAATTGTCTAACAAAGCTATTTTGTGCTAAATATGCTTGTTTGTGTTAATTGACTATGACTAATGTGCATTTTGTTTTGTATTCCATTTCAGCTTATTGAAAATTACTACAATATTCATGAGAACTACACTTTCAATAGCATTCATAAATCTCTTTGACTAATCATTAAGAGATATTTACGTTTAGTCAAATTCCCATAGAGCCTAGCTTTTAAATTAGTTATCAACATGTAATTGCAACCACCAAAGGATTGACACTTTTTTGTTGTTGTGATAATTGTTATAGAATGCTTGCCATTTACATAATATATACAATATTAGTTAGACTTCCCAAACCACTTCACACTTTCTACCATTAATAATTTTTTTCCTAACAATCTTAAATACCCTTAGTCAAATTCCCCTTGAGCCTAGCTTTTAAATTAGTTAATTGATCTTGGCCTTGTATTAAGGAATCAACATGTAATTAAAACCACCAAAGGATCGACACTTGATGTTAGACTTCACAAACCACCTTTCACACTTTCAACCGCTTCTAAGTCTTTTCTTTAACAATATCACTAGAACTAAGTTGCTATATATTGGGGTCTTTAGAGGTCTAACGAGGTCAAATCTAGAATGGATGCAATTACCACATTTATATAATAATGTTTTGAAGGGTATGTGATGTTTTACTTGAATTATTTGCATATGTATACTGCTATTGTTATATAAGTGCTTATTGGTTGGTATGTATTCATCAAAAAACTTGATTGCAGCTTAATTTCGTACAATGCACACTACAAGCCTTTTATATATATAAGTTCAAAGAAAAAAATCCAAAATATCAAGAAATCCATTGTGGAAACAAAACCATGCCCTTTTGTACTATTATTTTAATACCCATTTACACTTCTCATTATTATTTTTCCAAGGAAAATATCATGGAGAAACCCATTAGAATGTTTCCTCACATTCTTGGATGACATCCCTAGTAAACTTGTCAGCATAGCTTAGAACTGGGCTAATGTTGGCATAGAACTAGTCAAATGCCTAACAACATTAGTGATAATCGATTGAACTAATCCCTTGGGCTTCTTCTCATCATTTAGTTCCACTCAGACTTAATTTATGAGTGATCAAATATAGTGAATTCCACTTGTTTTTGCGTTCCTTTCTCATAAGTTCTCATATTGTTCTCATAAGTTCTCATAATGTGCTTAAAATTGATTTATGGGATATGGTATGATTGAAATTACCACATTTAGAATTTTGGTAATGGACATGCTTTATTGTGCATACACTTTGGTTTATTGGGCATGCTATGTTTCTGTCACATTTTAGAACTACTCAAGTTCTCATGAAACACTTTATAGTTATCAATGTGCTATTTATATATCAGATTCAATTCCCAACAATGGTGCCAAAAAGTGACGGGCCAAAGAATTCTAACAAGAATGATGAACTCAACTTTAAATGTCAACCTGGGGTTCATGCAAAACTTATGAGGTATTGTTCATTTTATGTGCAAACTACACTAGTACAACTATCTACTAGAAATGAAACATGTTAATTCTAGGAATGTAAGAACTAAACAATAAAATAAACATAAAGTAAATGTGTAATAATTAAACTATTCTAACAACAAGAAGGGATGTCCAATCTCAACATCTTTACTTCTATTACCTCACTCTCCAATGTTCAAGAGGTGTGGCGAGTGTTTTCCATTTTGTTAGAGAATAATGAGACTAGTAATAAGGGTATCCAATCAACCAATGATGTCAAGGAAGGATCACCTTAGAGTAATAGGATGAACTAAGATACTGAGCAAGGGAGCGAAGTAAAGACAATGAACATAAAGTAAATGTGTAGAAAGGAAATGAACATAAAGTAAATGTGCATAAATTAAACAACTGCAAATGACACCATAAAATAAAAACAATAGAGGAATTATATAAAAGCAAAGGAATGTTGGAAATGATCGTATAGAAATTTAAAGAATGGAAATGCAGAAATAAAATTATCTCTTGAAAGAAAATAAAATAATAGCCATCTAAGCTATATGCAGAGGGGAAAGCAATGGGATGGTGAAAAACTAGGCCAAAAATGTTAAAAACACAGTCTATTGTGAGGGAAAATGGAGAGATTTTCAAAACCTATTTCTACGGAATAAAAACCTCGGAGTCTAGTTTCCAATCCAATTGGAATCACTCCATTTTTACATTTTATGAAGAAGTTATGCCTGGAATAGTGATAGCTTGTCCCAAAATCTGCATTATTCTAGTTTTGCATGCTAATCGTTTCTTGGAATATTTTACATATCAATTCAAGGTATGTTTAAAATCCGTTTCTAGTAAAAATATGTCTATGAATATACTTTCATCTCCCACTAGAATCACATCAATCTGACATCAAACAAAAAAACTATGCCAAAAAATGTAATTGTTGGTCCATGTGGGAAACTATAAATAGCTCTGACACAAGTTGTTTCTTAGAAAATTTCACATACCAAAGATATGCACTTTCAAAACCTATTCCTACTAGACACTGCCTTAGAAATCTACTTCCAAATGAATTTTGAATCACTTTAGTTCAATATTGTATGAAAAACTTACAACCGAAACACCATTGGGTAGTCTAGGCTATCTACCACTCCTTAACATGTTAAAATGAAAACTAATTCATGAATCCTTTTCAAATCTATTTCATACACATTATTTGTAATCATTTTGATGTTTACTAGAAGAATAAAGTTATCACATCTCTCTTCTTTCATACTTTTACCATGCATTGCAGGAAAACTACTAGTTTTGTGTAGATTGCCAAGTGTCAACAAGGTCAATTTAACTACAAATGAATGGTTTAAATTGAGTTGCATGAATTTTGATGAAAATGTTAAAACACCAAAGGGTTAAGAATTGAAAGAAAGAGCAATTGGTTCCATAGCACAAGTTATAGATCCAAGAAAATCACGAGTAGAACTGCCACAACTGAAGTAAGTGAAGGCAACCCTTGCCTTTAGTGCAAAAGAAACGAGGAGCATCTCAAAAGGATAAAAGGATAAAAGAAAAAAAGAGAATAAAAATTCCCATGATGAAAAACTCCTTGAGGCCTCTGGAACATGTCTTTGTGTGAAAACCTTCTCAAGGCAAGCCTAGGCATGCAGAGTAATAAAAAAGAGAATTTCCTCATGGTGAAAATCTTCTTGAGGCACCATGAGGCAGAGCACTAGCGAAAACCAACAATAACATTCGTTCCCCAAGAAAAAGTAAAAAAAGAAGGAAAAAGAAAGAAATACCCAAGCCTTGTTTTAAGTATTTTCATATCTACAAATGAAGAACAAAGCCAAGTACAACTAGGGGGATAACCTACAAGTTCCTACAAAGAATCATGAAGGCCTACAAATTCCTTAAGATCCTCCAATATATAGGCTACAGGTTCCTACAAAGAATCATGAAGGCCTACAAATTACTCAACATCCTCCAATATATAGGTTACATGATGTAATAATCATGAAAGTTGCAATCCAAGTATAACCTGCTTCAAGAACAAAACACCGCATCAATCTACATGGATATCAAAAGCATGACAGGAAAATCATCATCACCCTACTACAACATGAAGATAATCCTCATAACCCAACACCACATTGTACCATCAATTTCTAACTTCACCCTCATAACCATAGACCTTCCCATCATCCATATCATCAACTATACATAACTTGTATCATCACTCAGGTAATCATCTTCATCAAATCTTTCTATTCCATAGGAACAAATATGATTATGCTTCACATCAAAATATACCATTTCTAGACTTAACATGATATAGATGATTATCCAATAAGGTATATTATAGCAGGCAACACCATTTCAAGACACTTCCACAACAATTAGGCTACAAAGTTTTCACATAGAAAAAGGGCCTACAATGTATCAGATTATGCAGTCTACCTCTCAATGTGCAAAAGATTCAATGTCAACAAGCTCAAAATGCATGTATCTGTCTACCTAAAAAAAAATTGTAAGCATGAAAAAATTCATCCAAAACAAGGATCACATTACAATGGTTTGTGCAATCATCTCTTAGTCTACAAACAACAAGAATCTCAACCTCACCATCTTTGTGTACACCACTTTGAAATTCAACCCAAAGAAGCATTGATCATATCTTTGAGTATACTAGCAAAGGATTTCAATGTGAACTTTTTACAGTTGGAAATATCTTCATACATCAACACTAATCAACTTGTACATTTATTAATATCATAATCAACAAAAGACACAACAACAAGGTCAACAACAATACAAAGGTCAACATCAACTTAATACAGACTAGTACAGTAGAAAATACATCAACATCATGCAACATACAATAAGCATGACCTACAATAGCATTGTAGTCATTAAAAATTTCAAAAGGAAAGAATCCAAATTTAATTTAAATTTATTTTTGATTAACGAACCTCTGTTTCAAATCATCTATGTAAACACACTTTGCTGGAGGAATTCATTACCAACCTGCTTCGTCAATCACTTACACCATCACCTCATCTCCAAATGTATACATTTTCTAGATTCAATATGCATTTCATTTATTTATCCACCTCCATTCATTTCCACTTTCATATATCATCCAAGTACTCATTACATTATCCATCTACCATATCCATGTAAATGTGGATGAACCTGCACAAATAAGATCTAGCTAACAAAGGACATACATAGTTTGTAGAAAAATGAGAAAAGACGGAAACAAGAGAGAGAAAAAAGAATTGTATTAATTGAATGAATGAATGATAAATTACACATGATATACTCTATATAACTCAACTAATGTGCATTGGAAGAGAAGCCAATGTGCCATAGTGGTGGTCTAGAGTGATTTGGAAACACACTGACAGTTACGAAAGTTAACTGCCACCTAGTATGAGTTAACTAACCTCTTAGTCTTCAGTGAATTGACCGAAACAAGGTGAAGTGAGGGTAATGCGCTAGTCTGGTGATAATCCCAAGGGAAATGCGCATTAGCAGTGATGATCCCAATGTTGCATGGTGATGGAACCAATGTGGTATTAAGAATCCACTCAACTAATCCAACTGAAGTGTGAACTGAAGAGAATATTCTCCTAGAATGTAGGAAAATGAATATTCTCCTAGAATGTAGGAAAATGAATATTCTCCCTAAACTATAGGAGACTGAATAATGACTAATAAACATAGGGAAAACCTTAGGAAAAATAAATCCTAGGTGTGTGTGAAATATCTCCAACACCCCTGAACATCACTATGGTGAAAATAAAAAGTGGGTCTCAACAATGAGGCCATGTTAGGTACCCAAATACAAAAGACACACTGAAATAAACGAGGAAAGAGGGAAAACCTCATGGGAAAAAACCCCCCTCAAGGTACAATGTATCAAAAAAACAACTGACAATTTCTAGGCAATTGTGTCCTTCACTCCAAGACGACTGCGCAGAGAATGAAACTTCTGCTCAGTGAAGGTCTTGGTGAAGATGTTTGCAGTCTGTTCTGCTGAAGGATAGAACTACAGGTCAATGATCCCCTTGTGTACTAAGTCCTGGATGTAGTGCATGTGGATCTCGATGTGCTTCGTCCACTGCCTCTGAACATGATCTCTATATAACTTCAGAGTGCTCTGGTTGTCACACCAAATGACGATCGATCGATGAAACTGAATGCCCAACTCAGTAAGAAAAAATAGCCACATAGCTTGAATGGTTATGTTAACTACCCCTCTGTACTATGCCTCGATCGAAGATAGAGCAATAGAAACCTGCTTCTTGCTCGACCAATAGATGGGATTGATACCAAGACTGAGTGAGTAACTAGATGTGGAATTGAGATCAATGCTATTGTCAGCCCAGTCAGAATCAGTGAACCCGATGAGGTCCAATGTAGAGTCTACTGCATAGTGAATCCCAAAGGTGATGGTTCCTTGTATGTATCGAATGATACACTTTGCAACCTTCCAATGTAGCTCATGCGTCTCTTGCATGAACTAAGAGACTACTCCAAATGCATAGGAGAGGTCTGGTCTGGAGTGAGTGAGTTGCAACAATCTCCCCACTAGCTATTTGTACAGTGTGTTTTCCACCAATGGAGTGTCCCCTCCATCCTTAAGTCTGACTCTTGATAGGAAAGGAGTCAGGGAAGACTTATAGTCTGTCACGTGGAACCTCTTGAGGAGATCTCGTGCATACTTGGCCTGAGACAGTTTGATTCCTGATGCATCCCGACTGATCTTGAGACCAAGGAAGAAATGTAGTGGAATGATGTCTGTCATCAAGAACCTATCATGCAGAATCCTCTTGATTGCAGTAATCACTGAATTCGAGCAACCGGTGATTAACAAATCATCAACATACAAAACTAGGAGTAGAAGTGAATCAACCATCCTAAGCATGTAAACGTTTGGGTCTGACTTGCAACGTACAAATTTATGTGACAAGAGGTAGGAGTCCATCTTGGCATACCATGCCCTCGGGGCCTACTTGAGGCCATAAAATGACTTCTTTAGTCGACAGACCAAATATGAATCCTGCATGAAGCCCTGGGGCTGCTCCATATAGATCTCCTCAGAGATAAATCTGTGAAGAAATTCATTCTTCACGTCCATCTAATAGACTTCCCATCCCTTGGCTGCCACATTGGAAAGTGCCAAACATATGGAATCCATCTTCAGTACTGGAGCGAAGGTCTCGTCTTAGTCAATGTCGTGCATCTACTGAAAGCCTTTGGAAACTAGCCTGGCTTTGTATTTGCTAACCTATCCATCTACTGCGCTCTTGGTCCTGTAGACCCATTTGCACTTGGAAAGTTTCCTTCCTAAAGGAAGGGGAACCAGATCCCAAGTCTGGTTATCGATAAGGAAGTTGTATTCCTCCTGCATGGTGGATTCCCAAAATGGATTCCCAACAACCTCACCATAGGATTGTGGATCTGAAGACTAAACCAAGAAAATATGCCTGGGTGGCATCAGTTGAGTGGAAATGAGTGCAATAGGAATCTCCTCGAAATCAGATCGAGTCCTCCTAGTATCAACTGGATCCCCAACAAGATCTTATGCATCCTGAAGAGTAGTCTTGGCCCACTTGGGCCTCAACTCTGGCTTTGCATCTGCATCTGCGTGCACTGACTCTACATATGAATGTATTGACTCGGTATATGAATCATATGAATCCTCTAAATCATAACTCTCATTTGAAGAAGAGTCAACATGTGCATGCTCATCATCTTTGATAGGTGGAAGAACAAAAGTGTCTGCATGCGACTGTTGAGTTACATGCGAGATACTTTCCTCGAATTGGACACTATGCTCAATTTTGAGTTGGTCCATGGAGGGATCAATGAGTTTGTATCCCTTCACACTGTCAGGGTATCCAACAAAAATACACTATGTGCTCTATGGATCAAGTGCCTTCCTCTTCTCAGAGGGAATCCTAGCCCATGTACGAGAAACAAATATACGAAAGTGGGTCACTTCCGGTTTGAGGCCACTCCAAGCCTCGAAGGGGGTCTTATCCTTTACAGATCTATGGGGAGATCTGTTTTGGATGTAGGTTTTACAATTAAGTGCTTCAACCCATATTCTCCGTGGAAGTGACTTTGCATGCAACATGCAAGATTCCATCTCTTTCAGGGATCTATTTTTCCGCTCAACAACTCTGTTTTGTTGTGGAGTATAAGGAACCCTGTGATGCAACTGAATCCCGACCTCAGGAAAAATATTTTGTATCTCATGGTTGACATACTCCCCCTATTAGGGACCTAACCTAACTAACCCCTCAAGTTGGTAGAATCATATTTTTCCATGTAATAAAGGTCAATATTAATAAGGCCTAGCAATAAGGAGGAATAAGTCAAATGTAAGAAGACATAATAGAAGCTTCCACTTCTAGAAGGATCTTCCTCTAGAATTTTATTTTGGATAGATAGATTTAGTATAAATAGAAGTAGAGGGTATGAGAATCTTTTGTCTTGAAGAATTATTGTAATAGAGCTTTGCTCTGTTGGAGTTCCCCCCTCGAAGAGGCAAGTGGACCTTGTTTCCTATCAATAAAGGTATAATTCTGGTGTTGTGGTTCCATATAATTTATTGTTCCATTATTATCTCTACAATATTTCCATATTTTGTTGCTATCTTGGTGTTGTTTGCTGTATTATTTCTCTTTTTTGATAATATAATAGATCTGGTACCTTACAAGTGGTATCAGAGCACTTTCCTCGACAAAAAATTGTGGGTTAATTTTTTTTCAGGGTAGAGACGTATTCCGACGTCTTAGAGCTACATAGATCTTTCGTTGTCAGTGTTTCATGGAAACCTGCATAGGAGACCTAGCTAAAGCATACAAAAACAAATCTTATCAATAAAATGAAGAGAGATACAATATGAAGGATGAAGATCAATGTATATTATGATCTATTCAATGAGTGAGTGATATTCTCTCATATAGGCATGACATCCTATAATTAAGAAAAAGTGAAGAAGTAGTGAGCTGCAGTGAGATTTTCTTAGGAATACATGCATAATAGTGATGGTCTAAAAATAGAAAGTCTAAAATAGAACTAACTCTAGTGAGATTTAGTAGGAAATAGAAAAATACGTAAAAGCACTAGTACACTCTCATTGAACTAGTGAGTCAGAAATAGAAATCTCCAACACCCCCCCTGAACATCAGTATGGAGTAAAAAATGAGTCCCAGCTACTAGGCCATATTAGGTACTCATGTATAATGCAACTAATGAACACTGAATAAAAGTGAGGAAAGAAGGAAAACCACGTGGGAATAACCTGCCCCACCCTCAAAAGACAATGCATCAAAAGAAGAAAATGGTAGTTTTTGCTATGAAACTGTGTTCTTCACTCCAAAACGATCCCACAAAGTCTGAAACTGTAGCCTAGTGAAGGTCTCGGTGAATATGTCGACAGTTTGTTCAGAGGAAGGACATAACTGCAAATCAATGATCCTTTCATGTACTAAATCTCTGATGAAATTCATGTGGACCTCAATGTGTTTGGTTCGTTGTCCCTGTAATGGATCTCTGCAAAATCTCAGTGTACTCTGATTGTCACACCATATGATAGTCAGACAGTGAAATGGATACCAAGCTCAGTAAGGAAGTGATGAAGCCAAAGTGTATGAATGACATAGTTGAATACTCCTCTTTACTCGACCTTTGCGGAAGATAAAGCAATTGCTGATTGCTTCTTACTTGACCAACAAATTGGGCCTGACCCCAAACTGAGACTGTACCTGGACGTGGATTTGTAATATGTGCTATCACCAACCCAATCTGAATCTATGAATCCTATGAGATATAATTCACAACCAACTGCATAGTGAATCCCATAACTCATGGTGCTCTGAACATATCCGAGGATGCGTTTGGAAGCCTTCCAGTGTAGATCATGGGGTTCCTACATGTATCTAGAAATTGCTCCTACCGCATATGAGATATTTGGACGGGTGTGGGTGAGATACATAAGACTCCCCACCAAATGTCGATACAAAGTGTTGTCCACTAATGGTGTATCCCCACCATCCTCAAGTCTGATCCCATATAAGAAGGGTGTAGGTGCAGAATTATAGTCTGTCATGTGAAATCTATCCAGAATATCCTTGACATACTTAGCCTGATAAATTTTGATGCCGGAAGCATCTTGACTAATCTCAAGACCAAGAATGTTTTTTAGAAGATCCATGTTTGTCATGGAGAACCTGTCATGAAAAATATATTTGACCAAAGAAATGGTTGAAGAAGAGCTACCAATGATCAAAATATCATCAACATAGAGTACTAAAATCATCACAGTGTTAGTCGTCCTCATCATGTAAACATTGGAATCATATTTACATCTAAAAAATCATGTGAAAGCAAGTAAGAATTCATCTTTGCATACCATGCTCTGGGTTCCTGCTAGAGGCCATAGAGATAATTCTTCAGTCTGCATACTAAATATGAGTTCTGAATGAACTCCTGCGGCTGCTCCATGTAGATATCTTCTGAAAGGTCACCATGAAGAAGATCATTCTTCACATCCATCTAGTGAACTTCCCATCCTTTGGATGCTGCAATGGCTAGAGCCAAGAGAATGGAGTCCATCTTTGCTACAAGAGAAAAGGTCTCATCATAATCTATCCCATGAATCTGCTTAAATCCTTTTGCAACTAATCTGGCCTTGTACCTACTCACCTTACCATTTTCTTCTCTCTTGGTCCTATAGACCAATTGCATATGACAAGTTTCCTCCCTGGTGGAAGTGGAACCAAATCCCAATTCTGATTCTCTAGGAGAGAGTCACGCTCCTCCTGCATGGCTGCTTCCCATAATGGATTTCCAACAACCTCACTGTAGGTATGCAGATCAGAAGATTGAACCATATAAAAATGCATTGGCATCGTTGGTTAAGAAGCTGAAAGTACATGAGAAGGATCCACATGCTGAGATTGAGTCCTCCTCGAATCCAATGGATCCCCTCCAAGGTTTCCTACTTTCTGAAGTGTGGATTGTGCCCACTTGGGAATTTGATGAAGCTCCGAAGCTGGCTCCTCATTTGGCTGTACTACCTACTCATCTGCATGTACATAATCCTATGAATTTGTGTCTGAATATGTAGCATCTGATTGTATGGAATCATCATCTATGATGTTTTGAACTGATGGAAGCACAAGAGTCTCTGCATGTTGTACTGGAGGTGCATGCAAATGAATCTCCTCAAACTGAACACTACGCTCAATGATGAGTCGGTTTGTAGAGGGATGAATCAATCTGTACCCATTTACATAATCTGGATATCCCACAAAGATGCAAGGTGTGCTCTATGGATCTAAGTCTTTCCTCTTTTCAGAAGGAATATGGGCCCATGCTCTATATCCAAAGATGCGGAAGTGTGTGACATCTGGTTTGTCACCTGTCCAAGCCTCAAAAGGTTTCCTATCCTCAACAGATCTGTGAGGTGCTTTGTTCTGTATGTAAGCAACACAATTAAGTGCCTCAGCCCAAAGCTTGGAATGAAGTGATCTTGCATGCAACATGCAACTGGTCATCTCCTTGAGGGACCCATTCTTCCATTCAACAACTCCATTATGCCATGGAGTATATTGAACTATGTGCTGCAACTGGATACCATCTTCATGACAAAGATTCTGAACATATTTGTTGATATACTCCCCCCCATTGTCTGTACATAGGATCTTGATTTTCTTCCCAGTTTGTGTCTCTACTAGAGCTTTGAACTCTTTGATATGCTCTAAAACTTCAGACTTTTTCCTGAGAAAATAAACCCAAGTATAACATGAGTAATCATCAATAAATGTAAGAACATACCTTGCTTTGCTGATGGACGGATGTGGAAATGGACCCATGAGATCACCGTGAACAATCTCCAAGGAAGAGGAGGCTTTGTTTGCCTTCCCCTTTTCAAACTTATGTTCATGATGCTTGCCAAGAATTCATCCTTCACAACCCCCTTTAGAAAAGTGAATGTTAGGCAAGCCTTTGACCATTCCTTGCTTGGAAATTCGTTGCATGTACCTAAAGTTTAAATGACCAAATCTCTCATGCCATACTCTATTACTACCATTAGCATGTGTAAGTAGAAAAGAGGAGTCATAGTTAGTAAAATTAGTGAGATTATACAACCATGATTTATGATCTACCTCACCAACAACAATAATGGAACTGTCATGTATGTCAAGTATAATAACTGAATCTGATGTAAATGTTATCGGATAAATCGGTAGGTGCGGACACTAACTGATCTCCTTAGATCCACCTAGATCTAGAACAAAACACACCAGAACATGATGCTTTCCTTAAGTTTTAGATATTGAATTTACTAACTAAAGAGGGATGGGTGACATACCATTTAAATGCCACTTCCTCTCTCCATCGCCATCCTAGCTCCATTCCAACACTCATACAATGATGATCCTGCAAAAGAACGCAACCAACCAAAGTGATAGTAATAACATAAACTCAATATAAACCTATGTATGTGATCAAGGAATCATACAATAAAACACAACAAGCT